>CAODLS013533520.1:0-14792 GCA_948243855.1 Flueggea neowawraea | reverse complement strand
AAACAAGCTTCATGGGAGCAGCGTACCCTAAGATCCCTTCAAGCATGAATGCAAATAATTGAGAAGGCCACTAGGAAATTGAATGGTTGTATTCGACCAGTAGAGCTTCTGAATCTCAGCGGGGCATCAGAACAAGATATTATAAGTAGTAAAAATATTTTATGCATGTTAATTTATATACATAATAAGAACATTTGTATTCACTTTTCGAACTCATTTGCAGTTAGATCGAGCAAAAACGTTGTTAATGGAAGATCCCAACTACAAACATGGTTTCAAGTTTGACCATGTTTGGAACACAGTTAGACATTTTGAAAAGTTTAAAGATGATGCCAAAGCACACATTAACGTTTCTCGCAAGCATGACGTGAACTATCTCTCATCAGAGTCAGAAAATTTCACGCATGATTCCCAATCCATGGAATCTCCTGGTTTGTCCGCATTTCAAATTAATCTAAATGATGATTTTGGTGGCTCTTCTTCTCAACAACTTTGTGGGGTAAAAAAATCGAAAGCGCTAAAAAAGACTGATGACAATGTTAAATCAACTCTCAATAAACTACAAGAAGAGACCCACAAACTTACAAAAATGCTCGAACAATCAAGCACAGAAAGATTGACACTCAAGAAATAAAGTTTGGCTGAAAAAGCAAGAAAACGAGAAGCAAAAGAAAGATTTATGGAAGATTAATTTTGATGCATGATTTGTCCACTATCAATGATCCGAATACTCGTGCTTTATAGAAGCTCGAAAAGCCGAAATTTCACAAAAAAGAGGACAATTTCAACAACTTCAAGCTTCTGCATCAAACTCATTTGGCGACTATTTCAATAATCTAAGTGGAGATAGAACTAATTTTCCTGATTATTAAATTTTAATTTGGCAAATCAAGTTGTATTTTTTAGTAGTTGTTTTATATTTTAATTGTAAGTTTAATTTTGTTATGGTGTAATTTTTTTGTTGATTTTAAATACTATTTATATGAATGCGTTTATGTTTTAAATTTTTAGAGCATGTGTTTTGTACAATTTTTTTATTTTTTCCAAATTTAATTATATTTTGATTATAATTAAATAATAAATTATTAATTTAATTTTAATTTAGTGAATATATTAATTGATTAAAAATACAAATATACCATAAGTTAAAACTATCAAAATATAAATTAACACCCAAAATTAATATAATTAAATTAAACAAAAAAATTAAAAAAATTGTAGTAATTACTGTAGCAATCCAAATATGGGTCGCTACAGTAATTTACAGCAAATTGCAGCAGCAATTTGGTGCTGAATTGGAGACTATAACCGACTGTATTTTATATTATTTACTGTAAAATGCAGTCAGTTGGAGATGGTCTTAGCTATTTTTTTTTATGTACGAACAATTTGCAGGCAGGAAAAGATAAGAGTCGCATGTAAATATGCAAATTTAATCCAGGATAAAAAGGAAGTATCTCCTTAACGTTCAGAGCTGAAAGTGACATTAAAAAGGAGAGAGAATTAATTCTAATATTTCTAAAGTCAAAATAGGTCTGCCGAGAGAAAGGAGTATAAAGGGAGCTTTCGAACAATTTTTCATGGTAGTTTTGGCTTCTATTTTTCCTTCAAACTCCGTTTTCTATCAAACATCACAGATGGACCACAGGATCTTATAACAAGATTCTATATTATCTGACCCGTACCAATTAGAAAATTCAAAGATTTCCAACAAAACACATTCAGATGTTATCAAGACTTGAAATTTTTGGGCCAACACGTATTATGAAGCAATTAATGTTAGTATATTTCATCAAGTCTCAAAACAGAAACAGCTCGTGAAATTATAAACTAGCACCCTAGCAATCAGTTTGCGTGTTAGCTATGAATTATATACATTAAAACAATACTGCAAGTGAAGCCAAAAATCACACAAGCACTCTTTCAATGATAGCAAACTAACTTGTTTGTCAACCAAGATGCATGAGAGAGTTGTTCAGCAGAGTCTTTAAGATAGGCATCATCCTGCAAGAGACTTTTCTTGTAAGCCAAATACAACACTTGTGTAGCAGGAGACGTACAACTAGTTGCTCCAAAAACTAGCAGCACATAGAACAACATTAATCATATTGCATATAGGTTCTCTCAACCTCCAAAGATATCTCTCAAGAATGCGAACCACGTCCAATTCTCGGCCACAGTCTCAATCTTTCACAATTTGTACAAATAAATTGTTGCAAACATGAAACGGAATGCGAAAGGCTGCAACAGCAGCTATATGAAGACATACATAGAACAAAAAACAAATTCTATTTCTTTTCCACTGAAGACATCATGAAAGCAAAATTATGTGAAACAAAGAGCCTACATCCAAATATGTATCGAATGCTTGTCTGTCAAAACATTTTTTTTCTGCTAACTATTATGACATAATATCAAAAGTGCTACAAATAAATCTTATGCTAAATCCTTGAAAAGTTAATTATCTGGTATTAATCCTCAAAAGAGTCCACCTAGTTAGTAAATTAGTAACAGTTGCTGTTACTGAATTTTAACATAAACTTTGCAGGTCAAGTGAACTGCATTAAATATGATAGGACCACCACTATCTCCTATCCTCATTGATGGCACCTTCACTATGAAATTTGATGGAATATTTTTTTCATATCAACCAGTAAGGTATCAAAACTTAAAAAAGCATAAAATGGATATAAGGTTCCATGGCTCAATATTTGCTTTGATCTTAATTTGCCATTGTAATTCATGGAACCATACTTTTTCTTGGACAAGAATCCACGTTGATCTCCACAATCGAAAGTCATTCCATATATAAAGGATTTCCAAATGCAGATAGCAACTAATATTTCTATTTATAAAAGGCCTCCAAAAGATCTAACGGTGAAAAGATAGAATCTCAAAGGAAATTTCCAAAGATTTCAGCAATATCCATGAGCTTTAAGCATAGAGCATGGATTTATTAACTTGCGGGGAAAAAAATAATGGATGTCAACATCAAGAACTATATATCATCATATGTGGGGGGAAAGAATAGCTGTTATATAGATGAATCTTTCAGTGTTTTGATTACTGTATCTTATAAAAAAAAATAAAAACGAACAAAAAATGAAGGAAAAAAAGCATAATATATCTTCAAGAACCTTTCAAACATTTGAGATATAGACACCACTAATGGATGTTTGGATTAACGAACTCCATTTACAAGCATCCAGAATTGGACTCAAACCTCCAAAACACACACACATGCACACATGGACACAAAAATTTATAAGAATTCAATTAGCTCAAATATGTCATTAATTGCAAATGTTCAATTGCAGCTTCTCTATGGTCGATCATATCATTTGATGCTCAGCATTGCTAAAAGTGTGCCTAGACTATATACACCATTGACAGTATGTTGTGGTGATGATACAATGAAATCTTACTCCAACCTCCGCGCATTGGCAAGCACCGCCACCCACTTGTCACCACGTATGTATATACTATAGAGCAACCACATCCTCACACTCCCAACCGCCATCATCACATTCATCGCTTCAATTTGAGTATTATTTTAGTTAGATGTGCGCTTTTTGGGGAAGGTCGTTTTTGACGCTTACTTGCATGGCACCATCAGAACTTGCAACTAATACATTACAGAGGTGATGGTGCCGTGCTGTGTGCGTCAAAAATATCCTCCTTCCTGCTTGATTTGAAATTGGCAAGATTACAAACCTCTACTTAATTATTCCATAAGCATCCCAGATTCCCATTATGCTACACGACAATAATCATTTTCTAATCATATATTTATTTTAGATTTATATTTTCCGTACTTCTTTAGCATGGTTCAAGCTCAGTATTTGTTTTAGGGTATTTCCTGATTTTATATATATGAATGGTTCATTCACAGTACATGCACGCACACGTATACGGAGCCACACGTTAATCAATAAGGTCGATAAATCCAAACAATCATAATAATTCAATTAGCTCAAGCATGTTATTGATTGCAAATTTTCAATCGAAGCTTCTCTGTACAGCTGTTCAAATCATTTGATGCACAGAATAGTTAAAATCGTGCTTAAACATCATATGAGATTTATTTGGTACGGAAATACCATTGAACTCACAGATAACGTTTTCAAAGTTCGAGCACACAGATTCATCTCGTTTTAACAACGGCACTGATTATCGTAAAACTAGAAATTATTAGCAAACTAATTTTGATTAAAAATAAATCGCAAGCATACGTATTACTGAAACAAACAACCACATTGAGGGAAATTAACCAGCGAAACTAAAGCGCACCTGTCAAAACGGAGGAGATGGTTCATGTTGATGGCTCCAGGAAGATGGTTAGTTTTCCAAACAAGCCTCCTTCGTCCGGGAACAATGTTGCTTGTTCTTCAAATTTCAAAATGGAGCTATGAGACCGGACCGCGGTAGCCAAACCAAGCCAGACAGCTTTTATCGTGGGCTGTGTGATTTGAGATGCGGTCAGGCCTTCTTAAAGAAGCCCATTTATTTATGACCAACTGTTGCCGGGGGAGGGAAATTTGCACTTCGTTTGTGAAATTTGTTTTGCGCATGTGATTTTATGCTTTTGCTCCACAGTAATATGTTTCGGATGTTTTCATTTTGGAGATCCCCATCTTTCTTCACCCTTTTATTGGCCCGTGCCGGATTAATACATCAATTTATACATCACACTAAAATTAGAGAGGACAAAGTGCTAAAAGGTATTTTTTGGGTCCTCTTCCCATTGACAACACCAATAAATACTGATTACTCAACTGCATCTTTCCATAGACGACTTACTCTGGGAAATTCTTTTGTCTTAATCCTTAACAGTACTGACAAGTAAATTATAATACCATCGATCGAAAATGAAAACCAAGGTATTTCTATCTCAGTAATCCTGTGATTTCAGAAGATAGAAAAAGTTTTAGACAGCCATAGAGAGAGAGAGTTTTTCTTTTCTGTCTAAAATTTTCCTCTTATCTATTCCATAAGCAAATGAAGTCTTATATAGACTTCAGGAGTACATACTAGAAAAAAAAGTGGCTAACATGAATAGCCAACAAGACAAGACATAAAATAAAGAGGTCTGGACAAGTGGCCAAACTTTCCTAAAGTTATAAGACCCGTGACCTACTTTACATAAAAAAGCAAACCCGTGACTTACTTTTTAAAGTAAGATTCCTGACATAACATAAAGCTTAACATAGTACAATAATACAAACAACTAATCATGCAATCCAGTTGTCCTTAGTCTTTCGTGGAGATTGTGACGGAGGATTTGTGACTTGCGTCCATGTGCTTCCTGAATGACTTGGATGGTGATTTGGACAGGAATCATTCCAAGCCATGGGTACTCTTCTTTAAAGGAGTTGTCACTGTTGCAGATTTGGTTCAGAGGCAGTAGTAGCAATGATTGCCGTTAGGTTTTTATGGAGAGATTGCAGATCTGGATTTGAGAAAGAAGTATCGGTGCGAAACATTAAGGTTTTGTGGAGGAAGTGCATATTTGAATTTGGAAGATATGCATCAACGAGGAAGTGCAAATCCAAATCTAAATTTGGAAGATAAACATCAACAAGGAACATTAGGGTTTGTGGGGGGGGAGTACATATCTGAAATTGTTGTTATATAACTGAATTGGAAGAAAGGATTTGAAGAAGAACCTTAGTGGTTTGCGGAGATAATGGCAGCGCCGATGAAAATTAGTTGGTGGCGACAATGAGACTTTTCTTGTTCGCAACCTAGCCATTGTTGACCAAACTAAGTTTCTTCTTTTTGCATTTCAGTCCTTATTTTTAGAAAAAAATTATTTTAAAATTTTAAAATATGTTCACATTGAAAATCAGTCCATATTTTTGCCTAAATTTTCTAAAAAATATTTATTTAGGCGTAATTTAAGTTTTTTTTTTAAAATAGTTGCTTGTATTTTCTAAATGTTTATATGTAGTTTATATGAGGTTGTTTTTTAAGGTTTTTAAAAAGTTTATGTAAAATTAATTTTAGGTTGATTTTAAAAAAGTTTATGTAGAGTTTATACAAAGTTGATATTAGGTTGATTTTAAGTCTTTAAAAAAAATTTGTAGAGTTGATTTTAGGTTGATTCTAAAAATGTTTATATAGAGTTGATATTAAGTTGATTTTACGGTTTAAAAAAATTGTAGAGTTGTTTTTAGGTTGATTTTAAAAAAGTTTATGTAGAGTTTATATAGAGTTGATATTAGGTTGATTTTAAAGTTTTTAAAAAATTTTGTAGGGTTGATTCTAAAAAATGGAGTAATTTAAAAACAAAAAATGATTAAAATGAAAAAAAAATATAAGTATTAAAACTGAAAAAAATATTAAAAACGAATTATAGTAAAAAAATGTAAAAAAAATGATATTTTGTAGTATGAGATGTAAGAAAAATAGGCTGTATAGTATGATGTGAGAAAAAATATAGGATGATGTGAGAAGAAAATAAATGAGTAGTTTATTTGTAATTAATTATATAAATGCAGGTGTTTTTGTAACTTGCCAAAAAAATCCTAAGTAGATTAAGCTTAACAAATATGGCCCGTTGATTAGGCAGATAGGTTCAACTTTTGTGTATGATTTTGTTTTTTTTTTCTTATTTCAATTTTTATTCTGATGCTTTCATTTTAGAGACACCCATTTTCTTCTTTCTTCACCCTTCATTAGTTTATAGTAGATTAATACATCAATTAATATCAGACTAAGGGGTGTTTGATAGCACAATTACGCATTTAATTTAAAAGAATAAGTGCTTAATTATTTTAAGTGTGTTTGAAAACAAAAAAGTAATTACTCAATTGAACCAATTAAGTCAAAAAAGCACTTAATCTAATAAGTTAAAAATGTTGACTTATTTTTTTCAGTTATCAAATAACAATGTGAATAAAGATGGTTTTTCTCTTCCTACTTATGTGGATGGTTACAAATCCACATTCTCACGTTGCTTTTACATAGGATTGAGATTTTCCCAATTTTTGTTTATTTTTTTAAATTTTTTATAGTAAATTATATTTTTTAAGCACTAAATCCTCAATCAACACCAAACAATTATAACAAACACTTTCAACACTTTTAATATTCCGTTCTTAAAATTTAATAATTAATTTTTAGCTTTATCAAACAGTCATAGCGACAAAAGTCAGAAACAGTCCTCTTAATACGAAACTAGTATTATGTTTGCTCCCCTTATGTTGACAACTTTAAAAAATGCCAAATCAAAACTGGATAAAAGCAATATAAAGAGCAGTCCGTATTAAAGAAACAAATAAAAATTAAATAAACAACAAATCAAAAATCGACTAAATGGAATGAATACCGAACAAGCACAAAATGAAAATCAGCTCGTATTGTTAAAAGTAATAAGAAAACCGAATAAATAGCTAATGAGAATTGAATATATATTAACCTCCTCTTGTACGTACATTAAGCGACAGATGGGTCGTTGATTAGTGACATAAAAAGTATGTCGTGATCTAAATTTTTAAACAAACACTTTTGGTTTTCTGACGAAGTAAACAAAGACTTAATGCTTCGAAAAAATGACAGCGACATTAGTCAAAGTAGTAAATGAGGCTCGCCAGACTCCGCAAGCGGCGAAAGAGTGAAACAAGTGTTTATCTTTTTTCTTAAAAAAAATCTCTATTTATCCAATGTTCTTAGTTTTCAATTCCTTCACATTGAGGGAGAAAGCGGCTTATACGTAAGCCACCTGTCTCTACTTGCCACGCAAAAACATCACAACAAAATAATTTGCCGAACCAAAATATGGACCATACAAGAAACACCGCCCACACCACCTGTTCATAATCGCAGGCACATTGTGGGATGATACGTTGAAACCATCCTCCGCATACTGACAAGCTCGCTCCCCACATGTCACCACTCCCAGCTAACCGCGTGCGCACTCCCGGCCTTTTAGTTTCTGCCTTAATTCCCATTTGATTAAATCTCATAGGTGGGTAGCCTTTATATATACAACCCATCCTCACAATCCCATCATCTTGCAATCCTTCTGATTCATCGCCCACTGCGGCGTCCCACAAATTGAGTATGCAAGTCAGATAGGCGTTTTTTTGCGCAATTTCAATTTGAAGAGAAGGGGAAGGTTTTTGACGCGCACTAGCGTGGCACCGTCAAAACTCGCAATTAATGTTAAGGGGTGATGGATTGATGGTGCCACGCTGTGTGCGTCTAAAATTATATATCCTCCTTCCCGTCTTACGTCAATCACTATACGAGAGCAAATCAATTATCTTTGATTCCAAATTGGTGCGATTGAAGTTTCCAGATTTTTCGTGTTGGCAAAAAAGAACATGGTGAGATTACTAATCTCAACTTAATTAATCCGTCACATTGAATACCAAACTTTTACTATTCTGCAATAATAATGATTTCCTTATTATATATACTTCCTTTAAATTTATTGTTCCCATCCACCTGCCTCTTTTTTTCCCCCTTGGACTGAATAATATCATATACAGTTCTTAAAAAAGAGTCTGGTTCAAGTTAAAAATTTTCCAATTCGTTGGTTAATAAATTCTTCATGTCACAAATTAATATGGATGAGTTGGATATAATTCTTTGTTGATAGTTGTTTAATTATTGGGGCGCAAGAAGTGCGGGCTAAGACGCAGAACCATGCTCCGCGTCCTTGGAAGCCGGGCGAGGAATGAGATAAACGATGACGTGGACTTTGCCGTTGGGTTTCGGCATCTTGGAAGCTGATGAAGTTGATAGGGATACCTACACACGTGGGAGTTATGGACAAAACCAATTTTTTTTTGTCGGCAAAACCAATTTGTAATGTAGCTTCTCATGTCTTCACACAGGATCATACCTACACAAGAGGGACATCTAACTACGTTTCAATGATGCTATTTACTGTAGTGAAACACTGTTTCTTATTTGTTTTTAATCAAAAGTTGAACTTCAAATTTTTTATTATCAGAATTAATTTCAAAACCAATAAAATACAAGTATATTGGTAACATTAATTGACTATATTAGCAGGGATGTAGGATTGACTCAAAACAAATTTGAGAATTTCAGTTCAAAAAAAACAAATTTGAGAATGCCGAAATATTGTTACCAGCAGGTAGAACCAAACTAGTAGTAATAGATAGAAAGGGTATCTGACTATACTGTTTTTTATAGTTATTTACATTAAGTGTTTTGATTAATTTAAATCTTTATAAATTATTTAAATTTAATTTAATGATTTAAATTATAATATATGTATAATAAAAATTAATATAGTTTAAATTAAATTTAGATAATTTAAACACATTTTAATTATTAAAAAAATACAAATACATCTGACACGAAGGCGCCGCAGGTGGGAGAGCAAGTACAGAACACCTGTGACATTATTGTTCTCGAGACATGCCACTTTGCAAGCATGGTGAATCGCCAATCATGTTCAATCAACGTCAGTGCGTTGCAGTCTTGAGCCCAGCCCAAAAGTCACTGGGGATGTTGAGCTGTTGGCAGTTGCTATTAGCTTGGACCTTGACCTTCCTTTGAAGCAGTCCATGAAACATTGAATAACATTAGTTGGTCTGCCAATTAGGGTTGGGCAAGTAAGCTCGGCCCATGGACTGGTCCGAATTTGACTCTATTAATGTCAGTGTTTGAGTTTAGTTTTTTAGTCCGTAGGGCCTGGTCAGCTTGAAAAGTGGTCTGATGTAAATTTTAAATCGGGCCTGAGTTTGCAAAAAAAAGACCCGGCCTGGTACATATATAATTCTGGCCCACAAGCGGCCTAATCCCACCCGTCTTTTTTGAATGAGCGAATTTGGGTCAAACACTCAACTCAGTCGATTGGGTTGAAAAAACATACTATAACCTAGCCCGGTCCAACCTTATGCGCAACCCTGATGTCAATTCAAACTATTTTTTGTTTAGTAAGAGATTCCAACTCATAATTTTATGACAATTCAAACACTCAAATACTTGAGCTAGAATTGCATAGCCAATTTAAACTAATTTATATAAAAATAACTCAATCCAGCTTTAAAAATATAAAATTATTTTGACATGAAGTTTATTTTGACTTTTTTGGATTGAACACAAAAGGCAAAATTTATTTCCTGTATTAATAAACTTAAAATTAACTATTAACTTAATGAAAACTTGTAAAAAATTTGGTTAGAATTCTAGTCTAAATATCAAAATCGAAACTTTCAATCAAATTAAGTTGACACGAACTGGAATTTTGAAAGTTTCAGGCCAATCAAGCTCTTGTTATAATCGGTAAGTATTTTGCAATTGTGCTGAAGTCGCCAGCCACATTATGCAGCGCTAGAGAAGAGCATCTTGACCACTTTTCGCAGCTGTGATGTGTCCCACTAGCCTAATTTCAAGGCAAGTACTCAGTAACTCGTCCAGAGAAAAACAAATAATAGTCTGTTTGCGAATGATATATCTATGTCATATATTTATTATATAAGTATATTATAGATTAAAAATGTTTCAATCTTTTTATTTTTTTATCACAAAATATACTTTCCCTTGTATATATATATATCTATAATTTATTTTGCAATTTACTGCAAACAACGCATCCGCGTTTATTTGAAAGTTGAGACCACTATGAGCAGCGGGAGGATCTTTTCCAAGTGGAAACATTAAAACGAAGGCACCCATTCCATTCTTCGTTTTAGAGCACTATACTGTATTCTTGTTTTAGTATCCCCAAAATGGGCATGTAAAGTTTTATGTAGTTTAATGTTTTTTAAATAATTTTATTTATTTGATGCCAATGAAGTAGTTCAGAATCTGACTCGGTGGCAGTTGGTCACACAATGGCCAATGCCCACCCACCAACACCAACCCCCCTCCAATTCCCATGGCCCATCCTTAATTTCTCCATTTTATTTTATGGTTATATTACACCATCGGTGTATATTTTTATATATGTTTTAAAAAATTTGGGAGCCTTCAACTATTAACGGTTTGTATTTTAATAAATACATTTTTAAGATTAAAAGCTCAGTCATCCAACGAGTATTTGTTATTATTATCATTTGATATTTATGGTCAAAGAGTTTGGTAGTGAGAAAACAAATTAAGAAATGATTTATCGACTGATCAAAGAAATGATTTATTATCATTTGAAGGGCTTTTTATGTAAGAATTCAACATTTTGCTGTTTGGTATTTTAGGTGAAAATGGAATAAAAATTACCTTTACAAGTCGAGTAGCAGACGAAATAAAAGTACGAAATTATCTTTTGTTTTTGGGGAAGGGACTCTTCAATTCCTCAAGTGTCATATTCCCATATGCCGTTTGTGACCCTGGCAATCTAACCCGCTGTTCCTCCCCCAACATATATATATATATATATACGTATAACCCCGAATTATGCATTAGATTTCACATTGCCACGTTTCCAACCAGGATATTATCCCCTGTTTCGCACTTTCACTCATCACTGACCCGATTCAACCTTTGACGTTAGATTTTCCACTGTTCTTACATAAATAGCAGAAAACCCCACGCCGTCAGACCATATCACCGCTCTTCCATAGACTTGCTTGCACAGGAACATTCTGATTACTCCCTCATTTGCATTCTGCAATTGAAAAAAGACACAAGAAAAAAAACAAGGTAGGAAAGAAAGAAGGAAAATAAAAAAAAATCGTGGCCCAACTAAGGAGCCGATTAATATTTTAAAAGTGGTTCTCCGAATCGCCGTTTTTGACATTTCCTTCTTGATCGGATCCACTCCGAGGAGGTGAGCCTTCTCCGAGATCTAAGCCTTCAGGTTTATATCATACACTCCAGTTGTTAACATCCTGTGCTTGATTTACAAAATCTAGGTTTTCGTTTTTAAGCTGCGTTAATGCAACAGCTGTGAGTCAAATAGGATTTGAATTATCTGACGAAAACTGTTTTTATTGACAGCTGTGGTTTGGCAGTGTTTGATTGAAAGTTAAAAATATGTTGGGGATTATAAGGCAAAAGGCTACTGCCGGGAGCTCTCCTCTTCTGGTATTATTGTTTTTTTTCCGTCTAATATTATTGCTTTGCGTTGCTTGATAGAGTTTAGATTTCTAATGTTGCGAATTTTGTATGTGCAGGCTTTAGGGCAATCCATTCGCAGGATTCGACTTGCCTCATTGAGAGGTTATGCATCTGCGGCGAAAGAGGTAAAACACAGCCAGCTGTTTTGTTGCTCCTAGCTCGCGTATTTTCGATCTAACACTTCCTGCTACGCCGTAATTTTGATTGATTTTGTTTTCCTTTTAGTGTGCATTCCACGATCTATTTTAGGTTCTGATCATATACTTTTGTTCTTGATTGTTTATTTCAGTACCTTTCGTTATTGTTTACTATTGGTATTTGCGGCATCTCCATTTTGCTGTAACACTGAAGTATTTTGTTTCTTCTGAATATGTGCAGATCACAGTCAGAGAAGCCCTAAATTCGGCACTTGATGAAGAAATGTCTGCTGATCCTAAAGTGTTTTTGATGGGTGAAGAGGTGAGAGTAATTGCATTCGATGATTTATTTTTGAGCTTTTAACTTTTCTTTCTTGCACTTCTCTGTTTTTACTAATGGAATTTTATCTGTTAGTGCAGGTTGGGGAATATCAAGGTGCCTACAAGGTCAGGCTTTCTTATCAAGCATGTGACATTATAGTTTCCTTGGGCTGTAAAGAGGCTGTAATTACGTTTTGATTCTCATTTACTTTATAGTTGGTTATGACTTCCCTTTTCCCTTAGATTTCCAAAGGGCTTTTGGAGAAGTATGGACCAGAGAGAGTTCTTGATACCCCAATCACTGAGGTGAGCATTCTTCCCTGATTGTACTTGTAATTTTTTTCTCTGCTATGGTGTTTGTTGCCTCATCACCTCTACTCTGTTGATTGTTTATCAGGCTGGTTTTACGGGCATCGGAGTTGGTGCTGCTTACTACGGTCTCAAGCCTGTTGTTGAGTTTATGACATTTAACTTCTCTATGCAGGTTAGTTAGTCAGTGCCTCATGCATGATTTTTTCTTATTTAACGATAACCAGGAATGGAAGTTTATTACCTTATTTGATAGCATTTTCTGAAATTTTAATATGACCTCTTTTCCTAGTGTGTACTTATAATCTCTAATGCTTATTTGATTTGTTGAGGAGTTCTTCATTTAGCTGATCTATATTCTTGCTTTCTCGTACAGGCAATCGATCATATCATTAATTCAGCTGCAAAATCAAATTACATGTCTGCTGGTCAGATATCCGTGCCGATAGTATTCAGAGGGCCTAATGGTGCTGCCGCTGGAGTCGGTGCGCAACACTCTCAAGTATGTTTCCTTTGCATATGCCTTTTCTTGATTCTTGTTGCTCTCCCTTTCTCCGCAACATCACTCTGTGTGGGTATCCTTGCTAGTTGCAACCATGAAACTTGTTTTAACTTGTATAAGATAGTAGAAATATGTGGTTTTTTTACAGTTTTAGATGGATTAAATTAGTCTGTCTGGGTCTTGATGTTACCATTGCACAGCATCAATGTACATAGCAAACAGAATATGACAGAATTCTGTGGAGTATCATGAACTTGTAAAAGTTTTCATTATGTACTCTTCTGTTTTTTTGCAGTGTTATGCATCATGGTATGCCTCCTGCCCTGGGTTGAAAGTCCTGTCCCCTTATTCATCTGAAGATGCTCGTGGACTACTAAAAGCTGCCATCAGAGACCCTGATCCTGTTGTTTTTCTTGAAAATGAGATACTGTAAGATTTTATTACATGATAATTAGATGTTTTATACTTCTGTTGATGTTATGGGTTTTGACTCATTAGTTGTGCTTCAGATATGGTGAATCATTCCCTGTTTCAGCTGAAGCACTTGATTCCAGTTTTTGCCTTCCAATAGGAAAAGCCAAGGTAACCTGTCAGAAGTCTTTCTGATCTTACTGTGCACTTAAGTGCGTATTTTGTTATTGCTATAACATTGGGAAACCCTCATATTTCTGCAGATTGAGAGAGAAGGGAAGGATGTGACAATCACAGCCTTTTCAAAAATTGTTGGCTTTGCACTCAAGGTTAGTTTGCCACCCTTTCATTGTTTCAGAAATAAATGTTTCTAGTATACACAAGTACTATATTCTGTATTGTGGATAATAGAGTTTTGGGATTAGAAATCTAGCTTGAGATTGAACTTGCATAAGAAAATGTGTGTTATTTCTCATTGAGAATTTTATCATGTGGCAAAAGCATATTGGTGTCTACTTTTCTAGTGTTGGACTTGGCACTTTTAGATAAAGTATCTCTTGATCAACCATTCTTCCAGTATTATTGAGATTCCTATGCTGTCAACAAGATGAGCGGATTCTTAGGACATGGACATTCAATATTCAAATCCCAAATATTGAGTTAGAGTTTGGATGCTTGCCAAGGGTGGCCATATACTGTCTTTCGTTGAATTGATTGTCTTTCGTTTTTCCTTTAATTATATTTGACATGTAAACATCAGTTAGTTTTACAATTGAATCTGTTGAGCAGTTCACTAGATTTTGGTGCCCTATTTTTCCTTCTTTAGATTTTCTTTTTGGTATATGCATCATGTGCTGTTTTACAAGATTAATCCATTAGTCCTAAAAAATCACCACCCCATTTTCTACTCAGGCAGCTGAAATTCTTGCAAAGGAAGGAGTTAGTGCTGAGGTAAGAGTTCTATAAGAATGCAAAGCCCAAAATTTGTTGCACTTATGAATTTGAGAAATGCAATAACATGTCTTATTCATACAGGTGATAAATTTGCGTTCAATCAGGCCGCTAGATAGACC
>CAODLS013533345.1:0-11975 GCA_948243855.1 Flueggea neowawraea | reverse complement strand
TAGAAAGAAGACTCAAGACAAATTGGATAGTAGTACAAGGACAAGGAAATGCACTACTTGATTATAATTTAGAGTGCAGATACAAGCAAATAACACTCTAACGTTGTAAATGAAGCAAAAGATAGCTAAATCAATGAAAATATAACTAGAATGAAAAGAAAAAAAATAGATGATTCTGGACAAGATGTATGAATTCGATTCACTTCAAAGTAAACCAAATATTGAACCTAGACCATTCTACCCAAACAAAGCAAGTTATTTAAAAAAAATACCTAATTAAATATTGGAGCTGAACGGTTAATTTGTGCCAATTCAAATTTTTATTTAAGTTCTAAACATGCACAAGTATATGTGTAAATGATCACGAATTTAGGACAATGTAAAGGGTAAAAGAAAGACAAAAAAACCTTATAAAGAAGGTAAGGATCACAAATTTAGGACAAAGATTTCTATTTAGGTGCAATTTCCACTTTTCAAGGCACAAGTCAAGGAATTCCGAATTTCAGAATTCCATCCCAACACAAATTGCAACAAACACAATCTCTTCAATAATTTAAGAGTCCTAACCCAATATAAATTGCAACAAACACTAGGTCTTCAATAATTCTCTTTCAAACAAGATCAACGCTTTTTTTTTCTATTCTTTTTTTTTTCTTTTTTTTGATGAATTTAATTGATCAAGAACACAAAGAATCAGAATCTGAAATCATGAACAAGAAAGAAACACAAGAACACACTAACGCAAAATTTAGAAAATTAAACAAACTAAAACGGCACAAATAGACTCTAGAATTCAAGAAAACAAGAAAACTCAAACCCTAAAACTAAGATAAATAAGAGTTTACCTTAAATTTGGCTCTGATACCAAATGACGCGGAACCCAATGATTAGCAAATCACAAACTCACATGTACAGTATGATATAGCTCCAATGATAAACTAAATTTCCACCATATTGAACCCCCACACAACAAGATATGGAAACACAAATAATCAGGTTACAAGAATAAGATAAACGCCACAATTAGAATGATAAGTTTACCTTGATTCTTGATGCAATTAGAAGAAAGCAAATCCTCACTCTCACTCTAATTAAGAACACGCAAATAGCATGAAATAAGTATAAAATTCGTTTTTTTGTCAAAAGGTGTCTTTCCAAGGCTACAGAAAAACTTTTATACTAGCTAGCTAATCCTAATCCTTATTGGATATGGATAGCTAATCCTAATCCTTATTGGGTATGGATTAATTAACCCTAAGTAAGTCAAACATGGACTGAACGAATTTACCAAGGCCCAAAACACACTAAACAAGTCTAATCCATAATGAAATAAAATAATGCATCATTAGACAACTCCTTCATTAATACACACCTTCAGCAAGGTAATGGGTTTAGGGCTGCATTCAAAATACAAACAACACTTCTCAATATTATGATCTTGAAGCTTTTGGGTAATTTGATCTTGAATGAACAAAGACATGACTGCCTTGAACTTGTGTGCACGTGCCCTTGTGATCGGGCCACTTGGAAGTGTCAATGGATCTCCACTCTTGCTCCTTGCGCTCCCGTGGACTCCAAGTGTACTCGATAGTGGATCCGCATCATGCATCGTAACCGAAACTTCTGTGTGGTGTTGACAATGTTATACATATATTTTGATAAATAAAAAAACAGGGCAGTTGTGAGGTTTTGACTAATAAAATCATCAATTTATAAGCAAATAAACTGATTCTAGCAAATAAACTGATTCTTTTTTTATTAGAAGTTAGACACATATGCAAAACAACCATAATTTTTTTCCTAATTTATTTGCAGTAGACAACATACAGTAATCTTCAAATCGAGACTATCAATACTGAAAGTCAATTTTACCACAGTTGACTCTGCAAGACATAACTTTCTCATTTTACATCCAAATTAAAATTTATAAAATGAGATATGAACCAAATTGATAATGCTACATACTGTAAGAATTTCACCTCAAAATTTGGTGTTTATAGAATGTGGTGCTCTCTACAATCTGACCCATTTAAAACCCATCAAAGATAACCATAGTTTGACATCTACCATTGTTCATTTGTTATTTCGTAACTATTTATGCCCAAATTCGTGGTTGCATATAACAAATACCTTATGAACAGAAGTAAAACTCACCTTTAAATAGAAGAATTATCAACTCAATAAAAATACTGAAACTCTAAAGCTTTCTTAGCATAGTAGGAAGAAACCTTCAAGTTTTCTTCATTTGCATCAACATTTCACTTGGAAGACACTCCAACTCCTTTCTGTCCCTGCATGCACGACTGTCTCTCTCTTTCTAAGTGAACCTATAGTTTTTGGCTTCACAATGAAGATGTTGGGGACATTATAAATTATAACTAGTAGTAAAGGGTTACTTACAAATTATTCACTGAATTACAATTTAGTTACCAAAGTTAACCTTTATCTTCACATTACCCAAAGAATAATTATAATATCATTTATGTCGCATATGACATGTATACATATATGAAAATAATTTATGCAACGATACTATTAATTAATTTGATACTTAGGCATATAATGAATGCCATGAATTCGGGGTTATGAAATCAAACAGAAGCATATGAGATACCCACACGACATTTCTTTCAGGTTTTCACGATCCCAAACACACAAAGCACTAAATACCCACACACTTAGACATCTGAAACCATACCCGAATCGACCCGAAACCGTGAACCGCACAGTACAAAACTGATAATCTACAAGCTGGTTTCGGTTCAGGAGTAGTGAAAACCGTTAAACGCCGGTTAACCGACGATTTGAATCGCCGGTTTAACCGTTGGTTAATCAACGATTTAACCCTTATAAACCAGTGATTTTAACCAAAACCAGTGGTTTAATCATTTAAAACCAGCAATTTTAATCAAAACCAGTGGCTCAACACTCTAAAACCAATGATTAACCTCCTAAATCAGAGGTTTTAACCATTTTAAACAAGTTTTTTAACTAAAATCAGCTGTTCAACCTTTCTAAATCAAGATTTTTAATATTATTTTAAAAAACATTTTAAAAAAATCGTTTTGAACCAGATCGAATTGAAACTAAAACCACTAATCGAACAACCCAAACCATGGACCAAACCACTACAAACCGAAATTGGACTGAAATAGGAACCGAATTGCCTAGAACCGCCTCTAGGCGGTTTGGTTCCAGTTAGACGATTCTTGATCTTGAACTGCCGTTTCATAATCGAAAACATGTGACACACACATGAGAGAGAAGCGCTAGAAGCTGACACACCCACGATGGATAGAGCTCTGGAGACTAGCAAAAAAAAAAGCTCCCACAAGGCAAAAGATACATTTACGAAGAATAAAAATAAAAATATGAGAGAGGATGAGGATAAATAAGGGCAATCAGTGTTCAAATACAGTATCTGGAGGCAGAAGAGGGATTTTGAAGATGCTCAGATGCATTAGTTAATTTCGCCAAACCTCAATTTCGCCTTGTTATTTTTATTGATCACTATGTATCACTATATATGCAGTGTGCTTGTTGGCTTCAAGACAAATTATCTTCCTCTCTGAGAGAAGCTTTTAGAACTTTTAGGTCCTAGCTCTGAAAGACGCTCTCTCTAGAAACTGTTTCCTAGTGCACTCAACCTGTTTGTGAAAAGTCCATATAGAGGCAGAGACAAAGATTAAGTTTTTTGTCTATCCAATGGTAGCTAGATGGATACCCTAATCAACGCTGCTCTCTCTCAACAACCTACAGAAGATCGTCTACTCAAAGGGGATCCCCCTGATCTTGAGAATGACCGGAACAGTAAAAAGCCTAAGTCTGAAGTGTTCCCTAATCAAGAAGCCATTCGGGACCACATCGACTCTACAGTTTCTCTCATCACCAAACCGGAGAGCGACCCTAACCTCCCACCGGTCCTGGAAGACCAGCTCCTCATAGGAAAAAATAATGACCTGGTAAACGATCCTGCTATGAAGAAGGGTAAGGATACTGGTCATGAAGAGGATGAACCAATGGAGGAAGCCACTATGGATAACTCTAAAGCCACGGACAAGCCGTAGTTCAAAGACAAACTTGTAGGGAAACAGCTGCCGGAGAAGGTCATTAATCTAGATGATTATGAAAGCATAGAGATTGAGGAGGAGGATATCATGATAGATCAAGATAACTCTATTCCATCAATTAGATTCTCTGACAAGGTCCACAATGAGATCAATGCTACGATTAAACATACTGTCGTATTCAGATTGCTCTCTGGAGGTCTTGGGTATCGAGGTTTAGATTCAGCCATAAAAGCGGTTTGGAGGCCGAAAGGGAGTTGTAGAATTATGGACCTGGAGAACAATTACTTCCTAGTGAAATTCGCACATGAATCAGATTACGCACATGCCTTATTGGATGGACCATGGATAATACGAGGAACCTACCTAACGGTCCAACCGTGGACTCCAAACTTCTCTCCAAAGAAAATTGGTGTCTCAGCTCTAAGAGCGTGGATAAGGTTTCCGGGTCTTCCCTTTCATTATTATCACAAGAATGTGATTCGGGCTATAGGCAGTGTTCTTGGGAATGTTGTACGTATTGATTATAACACAAATATCGGTGGTAGAGGGAAATTTGCTATGATGGCAATAGAGATAGATACCACCAAACCTATAATTCCAGCAATCTTAGTTGGTGATTTGTCCCAAGCAGTGGAATACGAAGGTCTTCCTACCATCTGCTACCACTGTGGGATGATTGGCCATCTCTCGGAAAAATGCAAGTTAGCCACCAACTCCCAAAGTGGGACGGACAAAAGAAGAAGTGACAAAGTGGTAGGCAAAGACCAAGTTGTACTAACAAATCAGAACAAGGAACAACCATTGCTTGATGAGGTCAGACGAACGAGTATTGGCAAGTATCTTACTCCCAGAATACATGCTCCTCAACGACTCAAAAGACCAGTTAGAAAAGAGTCTAATGGCCAAGGCTATCACATCCAATCAAGCAATGCGCAGAAAGGAAATAACCAGAGTTCTTCTATTGGGTCGAGATTTGCGGTTCTTGCACAAGAGGAAGTAGAGGAACCTGATAATAATATGCTAGATTCAGTCAATCAATCCCAGAACAATATCCAAAGCAGGCCGATCATCAATTCTATCAATAAGGGGAAGAAGAGTCAAACGATCAAACACCTGGAGCCCATTGTAAAAAATTTGGACAAGAAATTAAAGCAAAAGGCCGAAAATCCACAAGGAAAAACCCATAGCCATCCCACAGAAGGTCCACCTAGCTCTAAAATCATACATGAAGCCTCTCCTTGCAATCCTAGATCAGATTTAATGCAAGTAATGGAAGCCAACAAGCATAATGAACAAAATACCAGTAGTTCCAAGAGTAATGCCGAGAATTCAAAAGCCACTCCAAGACCCACTACTTTGGACCCTACCAAGAACTCAGTCGTGGCTTTCCAAAAAAAAAAAACCTTTTCGCTACACAAGAAGACATCATACCAGAGGACACCGAACTAGTGCCTGATAAGTATTGCTTCCCGAATGCGGAAACACAGCATAAGTATTCGGAAAAATGTCAAAGCCAAGAAAGCTATGCCATATCTTTCCAAGGCTATTGAGCAAAGACTTGAGACTGAAATTACATCTCTTGTGGGGGTGGATGAGGAGATTTTCGAGGAAGCCAGGGAGTTGATGACGGTGGATTTATCAACCACCGTCTAATACCTTCTCCCTATTGCTTTCTTGTTTGTTTCCATGAATTATTTTGATTATTTGGTTTTAGACCAGGTTTTTTAGTTTTCTATCTTTACAAATATCTATGTTTAAGTTTTTCATTTGGAATTGTAGGGGAGCGGGAAGTGACCGGTTTCGACATATTTTCACTCAGTACAAGCATAAACATACTCCCACATTTGGCAGACATCCTTGAACCTAAAATTAGTGCTAAGAGAGCAGATAAAGTGATCAAAGAGATGGGGTTTCCTTTCTTTCACAGAATTGAAGCTGAAGGTTTTAGTAGTGGGATTTGGCTTGTTTGGACTGAGGAAATCAGGGTGGATGTTATAGAGGACTCACGCCAGTTCGTTCATGTGAGGGTCACTGAGAGATGTAATAAGTCTTTCTTTGTTACTGCCATCTACGCTTTTCCACAGGGTTCTCCGAGAAGAAAGTTGTGGTCTGAATTACTTCGGCTTGAACAGAATGTGGGGTATACTCCTTGGTGCTTAGCTGGAGACTTGAACGCCAGACTTTCAGCTGAGGACAGAATTGGGGGATCACCTGCTGGAGCTGATCTGTGTAAACATTTTATCAAATGGACACAATGAGCAATATGATTAAAATGGCTTGGCAAGGCCCTCGGTTTACCTGGGCACGAGGCAAACTTCAAGTGAGGTTGGATTGGTGTTTTGTGAATAATGCATGGTTGGAATAGTTTCCTAATAGTATTCTTGTCCACTTACCAAAATTACATTCTGACCATAGGCCCCTTCTATTGAGTAATGAGGTTAATAACTCCAGAAATAGACTAAGAGCGTTTCGTTTTATCAACCCGTGGGTTACTCATTCTAGATTCAAAGATATGGTTAGAAGAAGTTGGGGGACTGATGCTAATTGGCTGGACAACTTTCAATCATTTAAGGTGTGTACTAGATGGAATAAAAGTTCTTTTGGGTTCATCAGCTAGTGAAAACAGAAGCTGATTAACCAAATTGGAGGGATTCAGAAAGATCTTGAGAATCACCATTCAGACCACCTAGCAGAGTTAGAAGTCACACTTATTGGAGAACTTGAGACTGTCCTAGCACAGGAAGAACTATTTTGGCAACAAAAATCTAGAACTGACTGGCTGCATTTGGGTGATAAAAACACTAGTTTCTTTCATAACAAAACCCGAGCTCGACAAAACAGAAACATGATTGATATGATTAAGATTGATGGGAGAAATTGGTGCTATGATGACGACACTCTTAGGAAAGGGGCAATGGATTTCTTCACTGATCTTTTTTCTAAAGACATAGGGCAGCTTCCGGTTTACCCTATCAAAGGGGCATTCCCAAGGATCAGCGGTACTGAGATGGAGAGACTTGATGATCCCATTTCTGATGAAGAAATGAAACAGGCAATTTTTGAAATGGGTCCGAATAAAGCGGCAGGGGAAGATGGGTTAAATGCTTTTTTCTTCCAGAACCAATGGGACGTTGTCGGTAGATCCATTATGGAACTTGTAAAGGATGCGTTTGACAAGGGCTGCTTTCCTGAACAACTCAACTCTACTCTGCTAGTCTTGATTCCTAAAGTGGACAGTCCTGAAAATTTTACACAATTCCGCCCCATTAGCCTTTGCAATGTGATCTATAAGACCATTACAAAGTTGCTTGCTAATAGGATGAAAGGGGTTCTCTCTATTCTCATCGGTGAGGGACAGTCTAGTTTTATTCCTAATAGAAACATTTCTGGTAATATTATTTTGGCACAGGAAGTGGTTCACTCCATGCGCAAGAAAGATTGGGAAGAAATCCATGGCTTTAAAGATTAACCTGCAAAAGGCGTATGACAGGCTCCGTTGGGAGTTTATTGAGGACACGCATGAAGAAGCTAAATTTCCTAATAAATATATTAAATTGATTATGTTTTGCATTAGTTATGTTTCAATGCAGGTACTTTGGAATGGAGCTCCTACAGAGAGGTTTTGGCCAACAAGAGGAATCAGACAAGGATATCCGATCTCCCCTTACCTTTCTGTGTTATGTATTGAGAGACTTGCCCATTCCATCTTAGCACGAAACAGAACTCATTTTTGGGTTCCTATAAGCCTAAGTAGGAATGGGCCGCCATTGCATTACTTATTTTTTTCTGATGACTTGCTTTTATTTGCAAAGGCAGATAGTTATATGGCACAGTTTGTTAATGTTGTGATTAACAATTTCTGCGATTCTTCAGGTCAAGCTGTGAGCAAAGATAAATCTTTAATCTTCTCCAGGAGCGTTAATACTCGAGAGGCTCATTTACTGAGTGCAATCTTGAGAATACCATTGGGAGAAGAACTTGGAAGATATTTAGGAGTTCCTATCCTACATCGAAGAGTCAACAGGCATACATACCAGGCCATTGTGGACAGAGTCCTCAGTAGAATCTCGACCTGGAATGCCTAGAGTTTATCTATGGGGGAAGAGCTACTCTGATTCAATATGTCCTCTTGACCATTCCTATGTATACAATGTAGACTTCTTTTATCCCCAAAACCACCCTTTCTCAGATTGAACGGGTGTGCCGGAGCTTCCTATGCGGGGCGGAAGAAGGAAAGAAGAGACCGACCTTGGTTAGATGGGATGATGTATGTCAACCAAAAGAACATGGCGGCCTTGGCTTGAGGAAGTTACATGAATATAACACTGCTTTCCTTATGAAGTTTTCACCAAGCAAGATACCCTTTGGGTAAAAGTGTTGCGAGGGAAGTATTTACGTAATACATACTCTGATTTTGACCCGCTTAAGTCGAAAGGATCGTCTAATTGCTGGCGTGGAATCTGTAAGGCTTGGAACCACATGTCAAAAGGAGCTAGATGGGCTATAGCCAATGGTACCACTGTGAGGTTTTGGCAAGATAATTGGATAGGCTATGAATCTTTAAAGGATTTTGCCACTGTTGCTCTCAATGATCAAGAACAGAGTAAATGTGTCAAAGACTACATCACGGAGGACGGTAAGTGGAATTGGGAATTATTGAGTATAATGCTTCCTAACTGTATATTACTTTTGATTGCAGGAACAAAAGTGTCAGATCAGGCTGCAGAAGTGGACCAAATTTACTGGGGTCTATCTAGGTCGGGAAACTTCACGATCAAGTCTGCTTATGATCTTCTGAGTAATTGTAAGTGGAAACCACAAGAAAATAAGTGGAAACTAATATGGAACTTACCTGTGCCGCAGAGGGTGAGAAATTATTTGTGGTTGCTCTTGAAAAAGGCTATTCTCACAAACCAACGTAGATTTCGGTGTCTTATGACTACTAACCCGGACTATGATCTTTGTCTGGGAGTGGAGGAATCCTGGATTCACGTGATTAGAGATTGTTTTGAAGCTGAACTACTTTGGAGGGAACTATTAGGTGAGAATGCAAATGATGACATCCCTTGGAATGTTATTTTTGGTATAACTTGCTTGTTGCTATGGAGATGGAGAAATGATAGAATCTTCTCCAACAGAATTCCATATAGAAAGGGACAAGTACCATAGAATCATTCAGGAACTAGCAACCAACACTAATAAGCAAACAACTTTGAGATAGATTAGCTGGACTCCCCCAAATGGCGGCACGGTAAAATTGAACATTGATGGAGCTTTGTCTGAGAACAAGATCACGACATCAGGTGGTGGAGTAATTAGAGGTTCCAATGGGGAATGGCTCACTGGGTTTGTTATGAACATGGGTAGCTGCTTTGTGCTTAATGCTGAACTTCTCGCCATTTATAAGGGATGGAGCTCTGTTGGGAAATGGGGTGGAGAGACATTAGCGTTGAGACGGATAGTATGTTGGCAATTCAGATGATTTCTAAGAATCATATGTCGGTAAACAACCAGTGGGCATTGGTGCAAGGTATCAAAGGATTACTAGGAAAGGACTGGAGAGTTTCTGTTACTCATATCTTCAGAGAAGGTAACCAAGTAGCTGATAGATTATCCAAGATAGGTAGAGACTACCTAGTAGGATTTCATATTATTTCTTTCACTTCTAGTGTTGTTCTGGAGCTTGTTCAGAGTGATGGTAGAGGTACATTATATGAGAGAACTTGTAATGTTGTTTACATTGTACGTTGATGTTCAGGCATTAATAAAAGTTGTCATTTCTTGTACTGAGGCCTGCCTAGTAGGGTTGAGAACAAAGAGTGTCTTTTGTTCGGGAGGTTAGACTAGATAGGTTGTCGGATAATTGAGTGACCCTTTCCATTAGAAAAAAACTATATACAGAGTCAATTAGCCTAATAATTCGTACTCAATAATTTAAATATTCGTCAATTACCCAAGCCAATTTAGGGCTGTCAATTTTTGACATGATAACACGATTTTGTGAGATGACACGACACAATACGATTGACACAAATTTAATTTTTGTAATGTTTATGTCTTGTATAATGATTTGTGATATATAAAAGGTAGGACATGATAACACAAATTGACACTCATTTAGCCATCTCATTGATCACTCCAAAACTACCTAGTCATCTCATCGATTATTCGAAAGCTATCACTATCGTTATGATTTCATCCATGATGCATCTTCAGGATATTGCCTCGAACAGTTCGTCTGCGAAACAAACACTTCTCTCATGTCCAGCCTTCTAGTCTAGAGTGAAGTCCCCGACAAACACCAATCCACAACAAAAAAAACGTAACGCCAAACAACAAGATAACAATCTCATTGGTTTTTATAGTTCCTTATTCAGCTCAGCTTTTTGTTTCCTTCTCTTTTTTCTTGCTTTTCTTTCACACAGTATAGCTAATGTCATCGCTGTTAATAGTGGGAACTTATTTGCGGGTTAGTCACAATCGAGACTCATTACTCTCTACGAATGTATTTAATAGAGATCAAACTCGAAAATTCTGCCTACCAAAACAACGCACCTTGTGTTACAAATTGAACGACAAGGGTCTTATTGACCTTATCTATAATAATATCTATCCCCACAAAACTAGCTAGTGCCATTATAGCCATTTGTTTCATTAACACACCTCAACATGGAGACCTGGTTCCTTATTCTCACTACCGTCTGCATCTCTGCTCTTCTCAGAGCCTTCTTCAACCTTATTTCTGCCAAATCAAACCTTAATCTCCCTCCAGGCCCCACCACCTTTTCCATTCTCGGCAACATACTATGGCTCAGGAAATCCGCCTCCGAAATCGAACCAATTTTACGTTCTCTCCATGCCAAGTTCGGTCCCATGATCACTATTCGCCTTGGCTCTCGCCCCTTCATCTCCGTCGCAGATCGAACCCTCGCCCACCAGGCTTTAATCGAAAACGGCTCTGTTTTCTCCGACCGCCCACGGGCTCTTGCGACCATCAAAATTCTCAGTAGCAATCAGCACAATATCAATTCCTCTTCTTATGGCCCTAATTGGCGTCTTCTCAGACGCAATGTCACCGCTGAAATCCTCCATCCTTCGCGGGTTAAGTCCTATTCCCATGCCCGGAAATGGGTTCTTGAGATACTCGCTGATCGGCTTGAGTTGGAAGCAAAAACAGAGGCCCATGTTGGGATTATGAAGCATGTTCAGTATGCAATGTTTTGCCTGTTGGTTCTTATGTGTTTTGGGGATAAACTTGATGAGAAACAAATTCGAGAGATTGAAAGAGCGGAGAGGAATTTGCTTGTGGATCTCAGTAAGTTTAACATACTCGATTTCTGGCCAAGGGTGACCAAAGTGTTGCTCCGGAAACGTTGGGCGGAGTTTCTGAAGCACAGAGAAGACCAGAAGGAAGTGATTCTTCCTATAATAAGAGCTACAAAGAAGTTCCATGAAGAGAGACTGCAAAAAGGTACTAATGAAGACAAAGAAAACTATGTTTTATCCTATGTTGATACCCTGTTAGAACTGGAGTTGCCTGAATTGAAAAGGAAGTTGAATGAAGATGAAATTTTCAGCCTTTGCAATGAGTTTCTGAATGCAGGCACAGACGCCACTTCCACTGCCATGGAGTGGGTCATGGCGAATTTTGTCAAGTACCCACAAATTCAAGAGAAGTTAGTTATGAAAATCAAAGAAGTATTAAAAGACAGGGACAAGGTGAAGGAAGAGGATTTGCAAAAGATGCAATATCTAAAAGCAGTAGTTTTAGAAGGGTTAAGAAGACACCCACCTGGACATTTTGTCGTGCCTCATGCAGTTACTGAAGATGTACAATTGGGAAAATGTGTGGTACCAAGAAATGGGACAATAAATTTCATGGCAGCTGATATGGGTTGGGACCCA
>CAODLS013533138.1:0-11040 GCA_948243855.1 Flueggea neowawraea | reverse complement strand
TAACATAAAAAGCAAGAAAACATTTTGAAATGAAAATTACATTGGAAAAATAAGTTAAAGTTAAAAAATTAAATTTAAAAATTGAAATTACATTAGAAAAATAAATAACATTAAGAAAATTACACTAAAAACTAATAAATTTTAATAAAAATTAAAATTACAATAAAATTTCTACTACATGCCCCATTTTGCTCTAATTTTGGCTCACATCTTCTGGTGAAAGGCAAGTTGCATTTGTGCTCGTGTTGCTGGTGTCCTTCATGATTATTTTGTATTGCACATCTTCCAGTAACATCGAACCTCCATTGGAAATATTCTGAACAATTTTGAAGAGCATCGACGATCCGTAAAAATAATCCTTTCATCATTCGAAATCTACGACTGAACATCTCTTTAGAATATATTGAATTGTCGACAAAATAGTCATTGAAAAGACGTTGATGTCTAGCTTGACAATCTCTTTCTACGTATCTCCAATGGCTTTGCGTGTTTGATGACTCATTTTGTTGACGTCTTCGCATTCGTTCTATGACCATTATCGGAATTTGTTCATTGAAATTATCGAATAATACTTGATTTCCAATGAATTCTATCATAAATCGATCAAAATATTCATCCATTTTGCTAGATACAGTTGATAATTTTGAAAATGTGATATTTGTTGAGTGGTGTTGAATGATGTGTTTATTTGCTCTTTGTATGTATATGTAAACATTTGTCTTCTAACAGCTATTTTTTAACGAATAGTTTTCTTAACGGCTAGTTTCATTCAACAAATTAAATAATTCGTATGAAAATTTTCATATAAAATTATGATAAATATTTAATTAAAACTATATAAAAAAATAACAAAACTACATTAAACTTAACTAAATTAGAGTAAATTACATTACACAAAATAAACAATAAACTTAAAAAATTGAAACGAATATATTAAAAAATGGAAAAAATTAAAATAGAATTTTTCTTATTAAAAAATCAATAAATTACAATGAAAAAAAGTCTACAATGAAAGACTTTAAAATAAAGAAATTAAAAAAATATAAAAAATAGAAACCAAAAAAAAATTGTTCCCATCTTGGAACCGCGTGGGAGCTGGTAGAAAATTTGATCTTTGCTACTAGCTCACCATTTAAAAAATTAAAAAAAATAAAGCATAGGTGTGTTGGACGGTTCTTTGCAGAAAGAATCGTCCAACAGCAGGCCACAATTGAGGAACTCTCACAATGGGAGTTCAACCCCACCGGGGGTTCAATGGACCTCCATTGAATCCCAAATGGGGTGCTTTTAGTCATTCTATTTGTCTCGTCGACTGCAGTTAGCTTCTACCATAACAGAAGGCCAAACGGGGCATGTTCGAGAAATGTTTGGACCAACTTTCGGCTCCGAAAAAAGTTGGGGTCAAATCAGCCCCCTCAGCCAAAACGTTGGGGTCAAAATTGAACCTTACTCCTAATTTACACCTAATATGTCTATTAGTAATTCCAATAGATTTGATACGTTTTGCGATCGAAATTTGGTTTTGTAATGTTAAGAGTTAGATTTGTGTGTTATGATTAATGTTATGTATTTCATTTAAATGATATTTAATCTAATTCAATGCACATTCTGACTTGTTTAAGCTGAATTAGTAATTAATACACCTAATATGTCTATTGGTAATTCCAGTAGGTTTGATACGTTTTACAATCGAAATTACAAATATTCTATCATGAGTTATATAAAATAGAGATCTGCACTCAAATTTGGCTGTGTAATGTTAAAAGTTACATTTGTGTGTTATAATTAATGTTATGTATTTCATTTAAATGATATTTGATCTAATTTAATGCACATTCTGACTTGTTCAAGCTGAATTGGGTCTTTCGACATGGTCCAACTTGTACAGTATTGGCTTGAATCCAAGTTGTGACACTTTCTCTCTGTTGTTTAATTTTGTTTAGAACTAAACTCATTTATATTTCCCTTGTGATTATCTCTCATTTTAAGTGCATATTAGTCGATGTAGTTTTAATCAACAGGAATACTCCTTTAAAACTAAACTCAGTTATATTTCGTAGATGAAACTGGAAATCATGGAAGAAAAAGAAAATTGTTTTCATAATTGCTGTCACGACCTAAGAATAGACCATGACCGGCGTACGAGGCAACCCGAAACAGAGGCCCGACCTAGGGCTCACATAATTATTTTGAAAATAGTTTGAAAATATTACATGCAGATATATTGAAATACACACACACACACTACGTATATACTGATACTGTTTGAAAATCCTTTTCAAATCAGTTCGTAAACAAAGCAGACAACATGCAGTTAGATGCATTGAGTAAATCAGAGATAGTATATAAATATATCAGAAGCATATATGGGACCATAATCAAACAGAATAAATATCGTGGACTAAAGCCACCAGACAAAAAATCATGTGTATCTGATAGGTTGCATTTGTTACAAGTTTTATGTCGCGTTTTTACATTGTTTTACATATTAAGCTGTTGTCATTTTTGTGTGTTTATATTGTGTTTGTTCTTTTTGATATTTAGGTGAATGGGTGAGAAAGAATGGACAAAATTAGTGTTGTTTTGCATGCTACTGGTTTGGAATGAAATACGACATGGTCACGTCGTATGTGCTGCGAAATCTGGGCTATTATTATTTCATTGGGCCGTGTGTTCTGGAAGTTTGGGCCTCAGGACTAGAGCTGTATGGATGAAAATAGAAGTCTTTTATCAGTCTTTTTACTACTGGAACAATGAATTGCTATTTTTATTAATGTTATTTTGATAATTCTATTAGGAAAAGAACTAGGCTTTACAGGAGTCCCATATAAACACTTTATTAGTGGTGGTTGCCTCTCCTCTCTTCTTCTCCTCTCTAAACAGTGATATTTACAACAGCTATTCAACTTTTGTGGTTTTTCTTCATCTACTATGTGTAACTAATTTCATCTCCAGTTGAGGTACTTTGATGTTTAATCCAAACGAATTGTGACACTTTCGTTATTAGATTGTCTTTGTTGTTTGAATATCTATTTAATTCCTAAGCTCTCTTATTATACTATTGTTGCATTGATTAAATTAATAATGGCATGTTGAGTGACTGACAAGATAATAAACTGCTAGTTAGGAACACGAGGCCTCATTAGTTTCTAGCCTAGGCAGCGAATAGCGCAGTTGTTTGTGGATGCACATCTTCTGTATTATGGAATTAAATAGTCAGGTTTAAATGAACCAAGGTCTCAAATTTGTTGACTTGGATTGGATCTCTTTAATTGTTAACGTTGCTAGTAGATTAAATCTTGTCAGAGGTCTCGGGAGTTGTTTACTAGTAAGGGAAATAATTTGTCAGGGGTTCCAGAATTATCAATGAAGTAAGCAGAGATTGGTTGTTTAGAGCGGTTGCTGACAACTATAAATAATCTATTCGAATAGTCAGATGTTACCCTTTGTGTTGATGATCAGTTCAACAGGACTAAACAGAGAAATACATTGGCTAGGCTATCATTATTATTGATTTTTTCACAGTTATTATTATTGCATTCTCATTAATTCACTACTGCAGTTCTTATTTCCCTTTTGATTTGCGCTATCGGTCATTTTCAATTTTTGCGACCTCACTTCATTCATTTGCGTTGATTAATTGACTTTTCTCATTCTTATTGCTGCTGGTTTCATTCCATTGCATTGCAATCATTAGGCTTAATTTATTTTCATCTTCCGCTTAGCAATTCATTTATGCAATTCTCTTTTATTTTTATTTTCTTTTCGGTAAATACTTAAAATTTCACTTGTCTTTGCGGTTCGACCATGTTTGCTGCTATACTCAAAATATATTTTCTGAATAGGTATCTATTTTGGTGGATTTGACACCTTATCAAATTTGGCGTCGTTGTGGTACCGGTGTTTACAATTTTGTTTATTTGCTTTACTGTTAATTTTCTATTTGCTTTGTATGCATAGATCTTCTTCCATAGGTAGTCTTCTGTACGATCCTTAGATTGAGAAAACAGTAAAGCAGTTGAGAAAAGAGCCTAGACAATGCAAAACACAGGCTTCCAATTCTTCATTACTTGTGCATGAGCCCAACTGAAAACGTTTCTGAGACTGAAATCGAGATGGTTGGAGCTGCAGCAGAACAACAGACTCTATGAGAGATGATCACCCCTCCTGTGAACCAATAGTCATTATGCATCCAATTCCCTCCTTTGACCATCGAGTTTGAATTAAAATATGGGATGATTCAGTTGCTTCCAAAGTTCCATAGGCTTGATAGGGAAGATCCTAATCGACAACTGAAATAGTTCAATGTTGCTTGTTCTGGTTATAGACCACAAGGGGTGACTGAAGATCAAGTGAAATTGTGCGCCTTTCCGTTTTCTTTAGAAGACAAAGCTAAAGAGTGACTACGTTATTTACCTCCTGGTACTGTAAACACATGGCCCGAGATGGTGAGATTGTTTCTAGATAAATTATTTCCTGCTTCTCGAACCGCCAGTCTAAGGAGGGAGATATGTAACATTAGACAAAAGGACACTGTGACACTGCACGAATATTAGGAGAGGTTCAAAAGATTACGTGGAGCTACCCACAACATGGGATTACTAAACAACAACTTATTCAGTATTTCTATGAAGGGTTGTTGACTATTGAGAGGCAGATGATTGATGCAGTTGTAGGTGGTGCATTACTGAACAAAATGCCATAAGAAGCAAAGGAATTGATTTCGGCTATGGCAGTTAATGCTCAACAATTCACTCCTAGAACCGAATGTGCAAATAAAGGAGTTTATGAAGTGGGTTCCTTTTAGCTTGAAAGTAGGCTGGAACGTATTGCCACACTATTGGAAAAATCACTTACTGTGAAGGAGCCAATTAATGTTGTTCAGCAAGCTCAAGTTTGTGGTATTTGTGGTATTCAAGGCCATCCAACAGATTCATGCCCATCTCTATACGATGAAAATTTATATGCATATATCAATGTTGTCAACAATTATGGTGGACAACTGCAGCGGTGGTATGATCCTTATGGTAATACTTACAATCTAGGATAGAGGCATCATCCTAACTTAAGATATGTGAATAAGCCACAAAATTTCCAACAACAACAATATCAACAAGGGCCTTCTAAGGACAGTAATGATGATGAGCTGCAATCCTTGAAAGAGATGGTGAAGACATTTGTCACTACGACCCAAAGAATTTAACAAGATACAAATTCAAGAATGCAAACTTGGAGAATCAAATGAGTCAATTGGCCTCTACTATTAACAAGTTGGATAATCAAGGAAAATTACCATTTCAACCTGATGTAAACCCGAGGCAAAATGTTAATGTCATCACTCTTCGAAGTGGAAAATAAATTGAAAGTGCAGACCAATCAAAGGCCATACTGACCATGTTGTAACTACTGAAACAGAGGCAGTAATTTTCAACAGTCCAAAAAACGTGCATGTAGCTATAAATCTAGAAAAGCTGTTATTTCCAAATAGATTGGCAGAGAAAAAGAAAATTTTGGATGACCAAACGGTGTTGGATACATTGAAAAAAGTTGAAATGAATATTCCTTTGCTCACAGTAATCAAACAGGTACCCATTATGAAAAATATTTGAAAGATTTATACACTAACATGAATAGATTGAAGGGTAATGAAATGATTGCTATGGGAGAAACAATCTTAGCAGTGCTGCAAAGAAATTACCAGTCAAACAAAAGTACCAAGGTTTGTTCTCTATACCTTGTAAAATTGAAAATGTTCATTTTAAGCAGGCCATGTGTGACTTAAGTGCATTCATAAATGTTATGCCATTGTCTGTTTATTCTTCTTTGAATATTGGTCCTTTAAAGCATAATGATGTGATATTAACTCTTGCTGATAGATTTAGTGTTTTTCCTTATGGTCTTACTGAGGATGTGCTAGTCCAAGTAGATGATTTGGTGTTTCTTGCTTATTTTTATGTTCTTGATATAGAGGAAGATGGTTCGCCAAATTCTGATTTATTAATCTTAGGTAGACCTTTCTTAAAAACAGCAAGAGCGAATGTTAATGTCCATGATGGTGCACTTTCAATGGAATTTGATGGTGTTGTTGTTAAGTTCAATATTAATGACACCATGAAATGTCCTAAAGATTACTTGTCCATTTATGCAATTGATGCAACTAAGCCACTAACCGAGAAAACGTTAGAGTTTTTTTTGTGATCATTTGCAAGATGCCAGTGCAATCATGATGAAGAATAATAAGGAACTGAAAGAAGCTGACAGTCTGAGTGCTTTATGACATAGTCATGTTGTAAGCAAGAAAATGACAATAGAAGCTCCAAAGGTAAATATTTATTTACTTGATACAGCCAAGCATAAGCCTAAATCTGTTAGGTTCTTGAAACACTTTTGCATTAGAAGAACGCAAAAAGGTTGCATGTGGTGTATGTTTCAAAGGATGATTATGCCATAATTCATAAGAATTTGCCACCAAAGAAAAGATCAAGATGCAAAGACTTATGTGTTGAGTGATGAGAAACGATAAAGATTCAACTTCGTCCAGCTAAGACAACGTTAAAGAATCGCTTCTTAGGAGGCAACCCAAGGTTTTTATCATTTTGTTTTTTTTTATTTCAATTTACAATTTTAATTCTTTTTGAATTTTGGTGGCTTCATATTTCGTCCTATAATTTCTTTTGGTTAAATTGATTGTACTTGGTTTCGAGTTTGGTGTTATTTCAATGTGTGCATCAGGTGAAGTTTATTTTTGAGAACAAGTGTGGGAAAGTTGTGTGATTTGGTGACCAGGCTCAGAAACAATCACATTGCAGCTTTCTTCTCTTGTTTTAACCAATCATCGTCAACTCCACCATCACCATAAAAATAGAGAAGCCTTTCTTTTCCCTTATCACTTTTATTTTATAATTGTCTTTGTAACATTGAGGAAAATTTTAGATTTAAGTGTAGGGAGGGGAATGTCTTGTTTGTTTGGAATTGTGCTTTTGTCTTGCTTGATTTTGTGATTTTTGTTAAAATTTTTTGCGAATCTTGTGTTTCTTTGCTAATTCTTTTTCTACATGCATTTTCACCTATGTGTTGCATATGACATGACCATGTGAAAATCATGTCGAAACTATTTTTCAAATACTTTTGTCATATTTTCTTTTTGGTAGCATTCTGCTTGTTGTAATCTGTTTAGTCATGTATTCCCTACTCGGATCATATGTCTTTTTGTGTGGGTTTGTCCTTAAACTTCAAGAACTTATACATTCAAGTGTCTTGAGACCTAAAATTCCTTGTATACCCATTTGTGTGATATTTGGATTTCTATAGACCTTAGCTTCAAAGATAGACAACCCCTAGTATTAGAGTTAAAAGGGAATCCTAGTTGGATTCACACACAAACTCATGCGATATTTTGAGACTAACACTTTTTATTTTCTTGATGCGTGTAATAATCATTCATAGTGGGACTCCACTGGAACTTGTTATAATGTGCATTTCGAAGACCACACTTATTAAATTGAGACAAACGATAAACGACATTGTTTGTTAACCATTTGTGTCAACCTTTTATTTGAGTATCCACCTATTCAATCAATCCCTAGTTTACCCTTGTTAAGCATTGACCTTTTCTTTGTTTTAAACCCATTTAACCATCCATATTTTATTCTAAACCTTCAACTTTTTCCCCCTAAGTTGAGAGAGTTTTTAGTGATACATGGCCAAGTTGATATTTTTGTTGTTTTTATGTTAATACTGTGATTTAAACATGTCAAGCAATTAGTTTTTGTGCTTAAATGGTAAAAAGACATGGCGTCTAGTTTTGATTTCTATACTGATATGTAATGTTGCCTTCTTCTATCTTTCCTCAAAGAAGAAAAAGAAGAAAATCAACGAAAGAGGTAGTAAATTGCTTAAAGGCAGCCTTGTTTTATGGAAAGACATGTAGTTATTTTTGGTTTTTGGTTTACATTAGCTATGTAAGTTTATGCGTTGGCATGTATCATTTGTGTTTGTTGTCTTGTTCTCTCAATTTCTTAAAACCTTATTTTTAGCCCCATTACAAGCCAATGTAAAGTCCTTTTTGATTGGTGCATCGGTTTGATCTCTTATAGTGGTTACGATTTGACTGAATACCAAGGTGTTGAAAGACTCATTATGAATTGAGTTTAGCATAAACACTTCACCTAAACACTTCGAGAGATATAGTGTAACTAGTAAGGGTATGGATTTGATTACCATTTAGGGGGCATTACTAGTGTAGAGATGTTCTTTTTAAAAGATCATCAGCTAACCTGGTGTTAGTTGTGTCTTTTCTTGAACCTTCAATGCATACCTATTTGGGTAATACACTATGTGGGGGTAAAAAGACTAATTAGGAATTGAGGTCTTTAATTATGTTTGAGTTGTTGAATGCTTGAGGACAATAATTATTTAAGTGTGGGGACATTTGATAGGTTGCATTTGTTACAAGTTTTATGTCGTGTTTTTACATTGTTTTGCGTGTTAAATTGTTGTCATCTTCGTGTTTTATGCTGTGTTTGTTGTCTTTGATGTTTAGGTGAATGGTTGACAAAGAATGAGAAAAAATAGTGTTGTTTTGTGTGTTGCTGGGTTTGGAATGAAATACGACAAGACTATGTCGTATCTGCTGCGAAATCTGGGCTATTTTTATTTCATTGGGCCGTGGGTTCTGGAAATCTGGGCCTTAGGACTAGGGCTGGATAGACGAAAATAGAAGTCTTTTATGAGTCTTTTTACAACTAAACAATGGATTGCTATTTTTATTAATGTTATTTTGGTAATTCTATTAGGAAAATAACTAGGTTTTAGAGGAGTCCCACATAAATACTCTATTATTGGTGGTTGCCTCTCCTATCTTCTTCTCCTCTCTGAATAGTGACGTTCACAACAGCTATTCGTATTCTGTGGTTTTTCTTCATCTACTATGTGTAACTAATTTCATCTCTAGTTGAGGTACTTTGATGTTTAATCCAAACGAATTGTGAGACTTTCGTTATTAGATTGTCTTGGCTATCTGAATATCTATTTAATTCCTAAGCTCTCTTGTTATACTATTGTTGTGTTGATTAATTCAATAATGGCCTATTGTGTCACGACCCAAAATCGGGTCGTGACCGGCGTACGAGGCGAACCGTCTATGGAAGCACAGTCCATCCCGCACAAGCCACGGAGAACATAAACTACCCAGATTCATATTATTAGTCGACTTACTTACCATATTAAAACAGTTTAATAAGATAAGTTTTTTTGAAAACAATATTCCCGAATATAATTAAAATATAATTATAATATCAACATGCCAAATAAGTAATTCAAGTAAAACTGTTAAATATTATTTAACAAATACATATGGCATAACCCACTATCCGGTGTGGAGCAACTAACATAACAGAAACTCGGCCCGGACAATAGGGCACTCACTGAGCGCGGAAGAACCAACCGAATGCTATCAAAATCACCTGAAAAGTGATGTAGAACAAAGAAAAGAAAAATAAAAAGGGGTAAGATTCCCTAGTGAGCGGATAACACAATAGAGCGACACATGCTCCTCAAAAGGGTTTTGAAAACATTTTCGAAAACTACCACATGCACGTATATCTCCAAGTAATATCATATATATATATACACTCGTATACATAAATAAGTTAGTTCAAAATCCACTTTGCAATCCTTTTTGCATACAGAGCAGACAACAGACAATTATCAAAATTTATTAGATGAATAAATTAAATAACATTTTTAATTTTTCTCAAATCCCAAAATAGTCAAAGTGTTTTCCTTTTAAATACTTTTCCAAAATTCACGTTCACTTTCGAGGATATTTCAAAGAACAATACTCAAATATTTTCATGGATAAATACTCAATTGATTTCAAAGATGGTTTCCAAATTATTTTCAGACTTAAATACCGTAATATTTTCAGATAAATTCCAAAGAATTTTCAAAGAGTAGTTTCAAAGCATTTTTCAGGCTGTTGTTCAAAACATTTTCAGACTGGGACCAAAGTTCATATTCATCGAGTTAACCGAACTCGGTAATAGCCACTGAAGGCGGATATTAGCCACACAAGGCACCATGGTATATCCACAAAGGCGAGTATAGGTCACTAAAGGCACAAGTATAACCACACAGGCAAATGATACAACTCTGGTGTATCAAGGCTACGCTATCACGTAGCTGGGTGTCCCAAAACAAGATGTTTCACCAAAACATTTCAATAGCTATTCAAATAAGTATCATATTGAGCGAACACATTATTTTTTCAAAAATGATAACAAACTTTCAGAAAAAATATTTAGTAAACAATAATTATTTCAAATAAAATATATTCGCTCCGAAATATATTTTTAAAAGTCAAAATGTTCATTTCAGAAATCACAATAAATATTGAACTTAATATTTATTTCAAAGACCAAAAACAATTTTAGAGAAAACTGAGTTTTTACAACATAGGTTTTCACGTACATCAGATCTTAGGAATTCCAGTCCTTTAATTACTCTAATTTCATGCCAAGTTCAGCACAATAAAATATATACGGAATTTAGAGGACACAACCTACGTGTCTAAAGTACTACCACACTCACCTGGACACCGGGCAACAATCAAGAGCACAGTCCACTGGTGAATGATTGGTCTCCTCAGAAACTACACAGAGCTGGAACAGACAATGCATACACAGATCAGACATGGTACTGTGGTTGTATCGAAATACGTGCAAATGCCTATGCAACCCAAACATTCCAACAACCTCCAAAAATTCATTTCTGGCCTAAAGTCTAACATGAATATCCAATTATTACACTCCGATGTAAAATTACAGTTCAGTCCCCAAACTTTGAAAAATTACCAACTAGTCCCTAAAATATCTCAACTTAATATTTTAGTCTCAATTCCCCAAAATAACATATTAGTCATCATAAACTCTCAAATATCTAATTTAATCCTCACACAAGTGCAAAATTACATTTTGCTCCCTAAATGGCAAATATCTCATTTGGTCCTCAAATGACAAATTACACAAATAGTCCAACTTT
>CAODLS013533065.1:0-11678 GCA_948243855.1 Flueggea neowawraea | reverse complement strand
TTTCTTTTATCAAAATATTCGTGACACTTAAATTGAAACTTGGTGGAAGTCATGTTAAGTGTGTTTAAAAATTTGGAATTGTAAACAAGTAACTTTTATTTAGTTGTTAATAAAATTTAAAATTGGAAGTAGTAAATATTTGCAAACACAGAATTTGAAATTGAGTCAAATCCAAGATTTACATTGATGGAAAATCAGATAATTAAGTGCCCAAAAAAAAAAGTGGAGACAATATAAGAGAGGGAAACCCAAAATTTACTACCTTAATGATATGGAGTGTAACCGAATTTGTCTGGCACTTATTTTAATGGGCATAACTAGAATGTTAAAACTTAGCATTACATTACCAATACTTTGGTGGGTATTTCTAAATAAAGGTTCTAGGGAAGACTATTTAGTGCAATTTCCTCCGAATAGAGAAATCCACACCTCGCTGTCCCGACCGCGGTTGATCTACGCTTATGCGTTAAAATGTCCGCCTAATAAGAAGACTACATGTCGCTTGATAAGCGACGCAAAAGGTCTTCTAATGCGTGTGACTTGTCGTTCTCTTCAACCGTAAATTCCGCCATGGACCGAGCTGGAAGCCGATGAATGTTTTCGTTTATCGCCACCGTCTCTTCCGGTAAAAAAAAAAAAATCCGCCAATATCTCTCTTTGACTTTTCAACAGTAAAAAAAATCTCTCAACTTAATTTGAGTTTTGTCTCTCTATCTATATATACCTTCATAAGATTTTGGGTTTTTGTCTCTGTAATTACACCTTACTCCATAAGATATTTAGCTTAGGAATGGAAGTTTGAATCATCAAACTTTCATATGGAATGCAAAATGCATGGTCCCTCCCCGTTTTATGACCTCAAAAGGAAGGAGAGAGGTGGTCACTCATACTCCATCCATGGTCCCATTTTCAATAATTACTATCATCCCTCTTTTATTTACTCTTTTTTTTTGTGATCATACTACCACATTAACACATAATTTGATTATTCTAGCTTAATCAAATTGGAGAACACGGAGAGGTAACCCAAAAAAGAAAAGAAAGAAAAAGAGTATCAAGTGATACATCACGCACTAAAAAAGTGTGTGAGTAATCTTTTTCGCATAAAAATGAAAAGCAGTCAGGTTTTCAATGATGAGGATACGTATACATAGAAATACAATAGAGGGGCGAGGTGGGGTTGTAGAGACGTATTTAGGTGTTAGGTCTGCCCTACCGATTAAATAAATTGAGTTAATGAGTTTCTGACATTGAAACAGAAATGGTTGCAGACATGCATGAAGCCATGAATACTAATCTTTTGCTTTGATTCTCTCTTCTGAATAAACATGATTATACCCCTGAAAACACAGCTACCATTCTTACAATGGCAATTTAATTACTAACACACCCTACGTCTTTACCATCTTATACCTTGACACAGTATTTTGAGTCTATGCATTCATTAATTTTTTTGAAGCTTCCCTCTAGACTTGGATTGAGAGAGATGGGGAAGAATAAGCAAAACCCTAGATCCCAAACTTCAAAACAAGCTCAGTGCACCATGAAAGCAAAACAATTTGCGTTTCACTGCTTGATAATTTACAAGGAATTGAAAACCCTCCAGTACCAACCAAAAAAATGGGAAAAAGAAAAGAAGAGAAAAGTTTTTCCATGTCTGAGTGCTTTGTGAGAGATCTGTAGTCTTCTAGTCCATGAACTAACTCATCATAACTCTATAAAATATAACTGGTGAAGTTGGCAAACAACGGATGAGAGAAGAGATCGCCACCTTGAGGATGATGTTCTTTTTTCCTTCTCTTTAAGAGGAAAAAACGGGATGGTAAAAGTTAGGTCACGCCTGAAGGCCATGAGAGACAAAAAAAAACTGCCACCACAGTGATGATTATAATCAAACGAAAAGAAAAAAAACAGTACAACTGAGCAGAAGAATAAACCGCCAGCCGCATGCAAAACAATCATGGCACACATAAGAAGGTTAAGTTGCGTCTTTACCTTAATCGTCTGGAGCGTGAAATGGATGAAGGATAAGCGGAGGGAAAGAAAAAAACATCATGAGGGTTTCACAAAGAGAGACCAACAGAGCTCAGTTGGCAGTATGCCCACCTCCACACCACCTTCGTATCAGATTGTAAAACCAAGAATTAGGGTTTTGGAGTGGCAGCGGAGGTGGACAGAATGCCAATAATCTCTGTAAGTAACCCTTTGATAAACCAACATGAAAGCTCAACGCCTTCTTGCATTCACTTGCCATCAGACATGAAAAGAGCAATCAAAATACACAATAGAGGTATTGACGTATTGGGGAATGGAGATAGGAGGGGGCTCTATTTAAACAAGAGAGGACTGGTAGCACAGTTAATGAGAGAGAGGGAGAGAGAGAAGAATTTAGAGAGGAGGAGGTGAGGTGGGTGTAATTAATTGAAAAGGGGATGATGTGGGTGTGGTTTCAGAGCCAAAAAGATAAAAATAAAAATCAGATTAGATGGTTCATTCCGAAGGATCAAATGAAATCATCATAGTTATTCCTCCTCCTCCCTCGTTACTGATGAAAAATCCAACTCCTCACCTCACTCTCTGTCTTTTCTTTTCCTGCCTTCCTAAATCCAACCTTTTCAGTCACTCTCTCTCTTCCCCCCCCCCCCTTATCTCTCTCTCTGTGTGGAAGAAAGCCTATGGTTGATTTTGAAGGCCAAAAGAGAGAAGAAAATGGTGTTTGCTTTGTTCACTGACCGATCAAATAGTGACAAAACAAGAGCAAAATCAGTTTCAGATTAAAAAGCAGCTTTCTTTGTGTTGTGTTAAGTTAGGCTTCTGTCTTTCTTAAGTAACTTATTATGTTAAGTATAGGTGTACAAGGGCATCTGTCATAGTCAATCTGGACCGTTCAGTGTTATGGCCCTGGCTTGGAGCTTGGTTTTGATTAGCAAGGAGAGAGCCGTTTGATTAGGAGGGGGTTTAATGACTGTCGTCGTTGGCATTCACTTCAACCCACCCAAGTGAATCAGTAACTCTAGTGAAACTCACTGTAACAGTCGTGAAATGGAAATCAGCCTCCATTGTGCGCTTAGTGATCCCTAAAAGCAAGCCAACACTTAATTACCAAATACGGCGGGTAATTAGTTACCATGACATTCATTGTCTTAATTACTTCAAAGGGGTAATTAATATGGGCTTATTAAATTTAGATGATTTTTCTCTAAAAATTTAAAAATAAAAAAAAAAAACTGAAAATTTTGTTCAAAATGATGAGTTTTATTTTTTTTTATGGAAAAAAAGTTTTCCTAAATGTGTTTACGCTAGTATTTTCTAGTTTTTTTAAATAAAATAAGTTAAAAAAATAGAAAATTATTTTTTAAACTAAACAGATCTAACCTTTTAAATTCTAATTAGAGCATTTGCTAATTATAGATTATAATGGGAGTGTTTACTAATTATAGATTAAGAACAATAAATCTGTAAATTGTATATTGATCAATTAATTAGATAAATTACATAATTAAAAATAATAATAATCTGCTAACAATTTTATTAATATGCTTAAATAGTGATATATTTTCCAAGTGAACTATGCTCGAATCTTGAACTTGAAGGTAAATAGTTCACAATTGCCCTTTAATAGCATATGTAATTGCACTTTATGAACACACCATTCCATTCATAACTCATCATAAGATTTTTTTTTTTGGGAATGCTTGAAAAAAACACCATCGTTAATATTATTGAATTATCTTCAACATTAAGGAATAAAAAAATAATTAAGATAGTAATTATTGTAGGGATTTACACACCTGAAGCGTTGATGTAATTTCCTAGCCATGATGTAATCCAAATTGCCATAGACAAAGTGGTCATTATATGCAGAAAGAAAATGGTTAGAAGCTGGTTGACTTGTGTCCACAATTGATTGTGATCAACGAATTAGTGACGCTTTGTTTTACTATTTGTTTGATAGATATGATGGTCACTAAAAGCATGATTTTATTGTTGACGGACAAATTGAATGTAGACTTAGAAGGCAATAATATAATATTGAATTAGAAAAGAAGCAAGTGAGTTTTTTTTTTCAGGTCAAAAGAGGGGAAGAAATTTGGAGATATATGTAGATAAGAGGCAAAGTATACTATTTCTTCCATTAAAGGGACCTACTGCCACATTAATGTAATGAGTGTGGAATCCTAAGGTACATTCCCACCACATTCAAACATGTTTTTTTGACCTATCTATCCATGTTAATTTTGCGATTAAAAGGTAAAACATATAGGTCAATCTTCTCCCATTATAATAATCTTACATCCTTTTCACCTTTTTCTTCTAAAAACAATTAGCATCTAAATGTCAACAATTTAACCTCGCTAATCTCCAAAAGAGGGGAAAAAAGCAGATTGCGATCGAAAGGGGAAAAAAAACCCACACTGTTTTTTTTTAGCATTTTTATTTTATACACTACCATTTATGTATATTCAGTTTTAAAAAATTATTTGAATCTCGTTCTCTTTATATTTTTATTATATAATCTATTAATCTACTAATATGTAATTACTCCTATTTAGATTTTTTTTTGTACCAAAAACAATCAGTAATGTTGCATTAACCCCACTTTTAGAAAGAAAAAACAAGACTACAAAAAAAGACAGATGAGGTAACAATGTTCTATCCTACTTGTCAAAAAAAACAAAAGAAAGTTGTATCCTTCCGTTTTGTCGATTGATAAGTCGCACTCATCGGTCTTTGACGACCCGAGCTGGCCTGGTGACTATTTTTGTGTGTTAGCTAGCGATGTATGCATTAAACACACACCACCAGCTTCAACAATATATAGTAGTCCTACTCCATCATTTACTGCCTGAAATCAACCGCCAACCACATCCAATTAATTTCACAATTTGAAAAGTTGTGATCAGATCCCCACGTTGAAGCTACAACACTGATGATATTGACTTTGTTCTCTCACAGTCACAGGGCACGGCCATGCTTAAGTCTCTTCTTTCCCATTGAGACGTACAGAGCAGTTGTTGTTGTCAGAGGCATAATGGAATCATTGGGACGTTCAATATTTAAGAATAGTAACTCTGCCAGTTGGTTTAAATGTGGCGAAATTTTCCTTTCTGGTGTAACTTGTGCCAAGTTTTTCTGCTTGAAACCCTTTCTTTCACTTCTTCCCCTAATGCATTACCACATCTTGTCACGTCTTCCTTCTCAGTTTGATTTTCGTACCAAACATCCAAGTAATTATTCAAAATTTCATATGGGTAAGGTGGTTTAAGATCTATGTCATTAAGTACATCTCTAAATTTTTTTAAAAAAATTTAAACGTCTCTCAAATGACAATAAACATTCTAAAAATTGAGTAAGGTGACGAATCCGCTCGTTAATTCAACTCCCACTTACATACGGCAAAATCCAAAAGTTAATCAAAATTTTTCCTTTTATTAAGTCATTTTATTTGCTTCAATTGATACTTGGAATTCTCTTTTTTTTTTTTATCGAAAATAATTTATTTGAAATTCTTAATTCTTTTTTTACGGTCTCAACTCACTCACAAGAAAGAGACGAGAAACTCACCCAAGTGAATGCCACGGTTTGATCTTGGGACTTCGTGCGTGCCCAAGGGAAGGCCTACCACTGGGCCATTTGTGCGGTGACAATTCTTGATTCCTTTTGAAGACAATTTTAAATACTAAAATTTTATAATAGACCCATTCTCTATCTTTAGGGAGTTAAAATTTATTCTTCACAGGATTGTACCAAAAAAAAATTGTTGTAGCTGCCCTCTTCAACAAAGTAATTAACATAAATTAAATGAATTATTAGATTGTTGGTGTAAGCAGGTAATCCGCTGGAGCTAGCTCATCATTGGTGTTGTAAACAGTGAAACTAGCTAGTACATTATGATTAATCTTTTTTAGATTAATGGTCCAACTTGAGTATTCTGAAGTACCAACAACGTTTTCTTTTGAAAGGAAACGAAAAGGAACAGTAGCTAGCTGGTAATATTTTTGAAATCAACCATCAAATATCTCTGTCAATATGGAATGTTATGTCCAAGCAAAAAAAGAAATATAGAATGCTATGATTTTCCTATTCCAAGGAGTACAGGACGTGAAAACATTAGAAATGGATCTATGAATTAAACGGGATCTCCCAAAGCTAGGTGCTGCCAGTGCCAAAACATTCATGTGAAAATACATCTGACAATTAGCTACGAGTGCACCTAACATTTACGGTCAAATTCACAGCAAAATAAGACGCTTTAAATTTGGCCAATTTACCTTAACTTTTGTAAGCACCAAGGAATATTCATTTTTTTATCAAACAAATTACATTTTTTTAATTATAAAGAAAAGAGATTATAACAAGATTTATTATATATGGGAGTGTTTACTTATCAAAAAAAAATATGCATGTATAGGAGTGTTTGTTTAGAGTAGATGACTTTTTTACTATTTTTTTGGCTATGTAATTTATAACTTCTACAATTTACTTCTGTCAAAATTACCTAAAAACTTTTTTTTGTGTTGAACTGTGTATTGATGGTTTACTTGTTTATTCATCAGTATTTTAAAAATTTTTTTCCAACAATCAAACTGCAACTAACAATGCATTAATTAAACAAAGAAGACATAAGAAAAGTGAATTCCCTTTGTCTCTTGCAGTTCGTGCAACTAATTCAAGTGTCAACTTCTATCTTTAAATACATGACTTTTGTTTCCTTTTCGGAAAGCTTATAAGCAGCTGAGTGCAACATTTTTGGTTTGGTGCAACAGTGGGGACTATCTTTTCTTCCTCTTTCTATACCAGCTGGTGTCTTAAAGGCATTATTAATATATATGATTATTCTATATTTTTCTTTCTTACATGAATTATAGAGAATTAACGTTTAAACTAACAAGGATTTTTATTATTTTCTTATTATTTGAGTTATTCCATTCATGTGAGGATCATTTTTCTCTTTTAATTGTGGAGAAGCATAAACTGCATTTATATTCAAGATGAGGAGAAAAATTTGGACTGATATGTACCTTAGTTGACCAATTGTTGAATTTGAAACAACATAGTCAAACACTGAGAAAGAAAATTGGGGCTGGTAAATTTGGAAATTCCTTCAAGTGGGTTGGGGAAGATTTTTGCATATATTGCAAAGCTCGATGCATGGAAATCCACTTCTTTTTGTGATTCATAATTGTGAGCCATGGGGTTTTAAGTGGATCTGCTCTCTTATTAGTAATGCTTTAACCCAAAAAAATTAAAAAAAGAAAGGCAAGAGAGTTCACAAATGTATTGGATTTTCTACTTTATGGAAAAGAAAGAAAAATGCCAATCATGCATGCCCGTTGCTGCTGGTCAGAAGGGTAGCAGAATCACTATCGTTCTTTAAAATTAACTTTAAAATTAACTTTTGTATTTCGACTTGCTTCTCCTAATAAATCAACTTTTGCATATACAGAACATTTCGAAGCCATCATCAAAATGTTGGCAACAGGGATTGCCTGCTTTGACCATTTTTTTTCTATCTATACTTGATGTGTTTTGCTGGTTGACTTGTGTCTATTAAGGGCAAGGGTGCTGTTACCTTGTATGAAAAAGTTAAATATGTCCTTGTTTACAACCTAAATAGCATGTGTTTGATTAATTATTTAAGTTAAAAGTGAGCTTCTTTTTTGAATTTTCACATTTGACATTTGTTGGTTTTTGAAGTTACTATATGTGCTTCCAAAATAACCTAATAAGCAGTAATATTAATTAGAGAGACTTCATGTCGAATATTTATGCTCAATATAATTAATCAATGTATTATAATTTGTTTTGATAGGTCTATGTGGAATATAATGATGGCGTTTTTTGTTAAACTGAACAGTAGATAATATAGATTGAGTTTGTTAATTAGTAGATTTGGTATTACATAGTAAAATATAGACAGATTAGTATTTTTTTTAACAATTGTAGTACATAATAATATATCAAATTAATAAGTTTTTCTTTGTATGAATCAGTTGATTTTATTCAACTAAGTCATAAGTAGTGAATTTAAAAGAGCAGGAAAAAACATCAACTCCTCAAAACTATTTTTCGTTGTACCACAAAATTACGACACTAAAAGAGGAGGAAAATCTGCTAAAAGTATATCAAATTAATAAGTTGAAAAAACACGCCAATATTAATGTGGGTTGATGCGTTCCTGTTGATTGCGGGGAACAAAAATCAGAGTGAAGCTACGGTGCCAAATATTGGAAAGGAGTGGCAGACGAATGTGTTGACACGCTAAAGACAGTTTTTATTTTTCACCACCAGAGATGAATGGCACTGCTGGTAATGCCAATAATATTAATGGACTGAGGCATTTGTCAAACCTAGCAAGGTGTTGGCCACATTTAATTCCTAATTATTTCATCACTACATTGCATTTATGATGCCATGCATTAATTCATGATTATGACTCATCACTCTCCTATGTTTCTCCTCACTTTTGGTGCATGCGTCCTTCCCTTTCATGCAATTAATTAATCATGCTTTTCTTATACAAATTAGTACTATTTAATGTTTAAGAATTGTCAACATTTTTCTTTTGTTTTGTGTCTAAAATTTTCCCGAAAAAAGAAAAGAAAAGAGAACAACCTTATAAAATTACTGCTGTGTATGATTTATTTAGGGTTTCGAAGCAAACTATTATGGTTATTGGCTTTAGCATATGTATATTAACGTCGAGAGAATCAAACAAGTGTGGAAAACATTGCATGGAGCGAAGAAGATTAATGATTGAGGATTGAAATGGGAACTTCTAATTTTTTTACAAGCTGTGCAAGTCACATGAGCATTGTCTGTCTGGTAGTAAGCACCCAAAAAGAAATGTGGTTCAAAACAGAAATGATGAAGGCGATGAAAATGGGAATGATGGTGATAGGAAAGGAGGCATCTTTCCAGCTCTAATGTCATGTGACCTACCTTCCCTTACCTTCTCTTCCCCCACCCCTTCCCTCTCTGTCTCTTTTACTCTCAACAAATACTCTCTCTCGCCACTCTATCTGATTTACTGTACACGCACAGTATGCCCATGCAACTATATATAATATATTGCTTTGTGAGAGCCATTATTGCCTGATTCTATAATCATTTTAAATAAAAGTTTCAGCTCTATAATGTATAAAATATGGTGTCACTTTATTTTATAAACTGCAATCCATATCTGGCTTTGATCAACCTTCTGTATCTCTGCATGCGCAGATTCGGGGTTACATCTATTTTAATAGTTCCTTGGACATTTGTATTATTAGTCTAGTTTCAAGACAGCAAAAAGGTGAATGTTTTGGTGCTTCAATTATCAGTTTCATATTACATTGATGCTATTCTTGTACTAAGAGGTTAATAGTTCGATTCTTAGTAGGAGCAAATAAAAATAAAAACGAGTATCAAAAGCGATGCGCAAAATAGATAAACCTACGGATGAAGCATTTTAGACCATATTTGTCAAATGAGTGATATAACATTCCTTAATTATTACGCCTCTGGATCAGTTTATCTGCATCCTTTCAAAAGGAATTCTACAATGGCTTTCCAATACAAAACTGGATGCAGAGAAAATTTATTCATCCGGCGCATATTATGGAGGCTAATCTACAGAACATGGTTATATTTTACAAATCACTACATATTTTGTGCTCATCCAAAAGGCATATAGAACGAGGGACCAGGTCCAGAGGCATCATTTCTACCATACAGCATATCTATGGCCGGATGTTGCAAGTGTCCATTCCCTACCAGCTGGACACCAGGAACCATCCCCAATCTTCATGCACAGCTTCTCTCCAATCATTGCAGAATAAAGGTTCGGTTGGGCTTCAAGAATCCTGATGGATGATCGGCTATGGATGTCTTGATGTTTACGAATGTCAATCTGCAGTTGTAAAGAAAAGCCTTTGTGAAGAAAGTTGATTCAAACAATGAATTCAGTTAAATAAAAATGGATATTAAGCCTACCAATTTTACAATCTGGTCATGAATGGAGTCACCCCAGTTGTAGAAATGGTCATAGAAAACTGTTGGAATCCCTGGATGTGTTAGTATGTATGCATAGCCCTGCTGGATACCATAACCGTTGAATGGACAGTCAAGTTGGATTTCTTAACGACATCAAGGGATTAAGGCGAAAGTTGCGATAAATACTGACAGAAAAACCGACGATCTAGTCAATGCAAATCAGTATTCGATCAGATAGAAATTAAATGGCATTCTTGAACTCCTTATGAAATACAGATTCAAATGGCCTATCTATACCTTAATTTACTAAAAACAAATTTTATCAAATCCTCTAGTGAAATCAAAAGGTAACATGATTGACAAACAATTAGAAATCAAAAGCAATGGAAGCCAAGAGTTTGCGTTGAGAAAATGAACTACAGAACTGGGTAGTAGAAGCCATAGTTGAGACATCAATTTAAACCTTGGTAAAACAAATAATCGACTTGTTCAAGCTGGATTTTAGATAATAACTTAACATACCTCCATAATGTGATGCGAAGGGAAAGGCCAATGAGCCTGCAAGAGAACAAGGATGATTTTGAAGTCCAATTTAAGGCAAAAAATGCTCACAATTAAAATCATTTGCGGGCCTGTAGCACTATCAGAATGAGCATTGAACTAGTAAAACCGTCCGTGACCATCTTTTTTGTACCTGTGTTGAGCCTGTGTCATGATTATCAATGAATGTAACAGCCCTTGAAGGCCACCATCCCATTACACCTGGTGGCTTACCCTTAGGATCACGCAGGCGCCAGAATTGCCCCTTAACAGCTTCCTGCATATAAAACTTCTATTACTAGATTTACCAATATTAATGTAATAACGTATATAATTTGAACTGCTAAAGATCAGGCTAAATTTCACCTCCAGTAAGAATGAAGTCAGTCCAATCGACCATTTTTCTGCTATAAATTTGCTTAAGAATACCTGAAGAATTCCTTTAGTTGTAAAGTCAAATGCGGTTGAGAGTTGGCCTGTGGCATCGATCCAATTGATAATCCGTTGCCTATGGCTATCTGAAGACCATTTTACAGGAAAATTATAAAAAATCAAGCTCAACATAAAGCTAAATTAAAGAAGGAATTTTGTTAAAACCCCAAGTACACAATAATGATGGCATGATGACAACATGAAACAAACATGACTGAAATTCCGATTACTACTGGCCTGACAAGTAGGCTGCTGATGCAGGATATAGACAAGGAAATATACCTTGGTTGTAATCCAATACAGAACCATTGTATTTGCAGGAATCCCAGTACTCCCCAACAGAAAATATTGGCTTTGCTCCTTCAATGTAGTCTTTTACATATTTTGCTGAGTAACTAAGTAGCAGAATTTTAACGCATAACAATGAGGTTGCAAATAAAAGAAAATAAATTAAAAAAGAGGAAATACCATAGATGCAGCAATAAAAATTTACCCTCTTGCAAAATCAAAGCGAAAATCTTGAAAGCCAACATTATTACGTAGCCACTGCAGCCATGCTGTGATGTCCTTCCGAACAAACTGTTGGCTGGGATCAATATTTGGAACACCATGAAAGTTGTCCCCTGTGCTCTTATTACCCTGCAAGGCAAGTTTAACTGCTCAAGAACTCCCCATAAAATCTGAAAGGCTGACCTGATTTCAGGAGAAATAAAAGCAGTAGCACTTTTTCA
>CAODLS013532660.1:0-10833 GCA_948243855.1 Flueggea neowawraea | reverse complement strand
ACGCAAGCACTTCCATTCTGTTACACACAAACCAAACTAAAACCAAACTAAGACTGCTTGTAATTCAATATTTCTTAAGTCTATCTTACAAAATGTATGTTTAATATTTTTATTATTATTTTATTAAAATTTTTAATTTTTTATCTTTTTTATTAATAACTTAAAATTTCAATAAAAATATCAAAGAACGTCTATTCAATTTTTTATTAAATATAATTTAATTTTAATTTTTTTAATTTTTATTTATTATTTTATTTAATATTATTTATTTTAAATTTATTAAATATAAATAATTACATTTAAAAAAAATAATATTGTATTACAAAAATAAATTCATTATAAAAAAATAATATTAAAAATAATACAAGGTATTAATTTAATACTTTATAAATTTAAATTTTAAGAAATTATTATCAAACTAAAAATAATAAATAAATATTACTAATACATTTAAAACAAATAATTTAAGTTAAAAATTAAAAATAATTTAAAAAATTAATCAAATTATGTATATTTATTAATTTATCTAACAATCTTATTTATTAAATTAAATGAGAAAAAAAATAAAATAAAAAATTTAAATAATAAAAATAAAGATAATAAAATAATTAAAAAAAAAAGATAAAAAATATTATAATTTTAATAATAGAAACTAAAATAAAATTTTTAATTATTATTTTAAAATTTTTAATCATTATTTTATTAGATGAAGCACTAATTGCTACACCTAAAATTTTTAGTCTATCCTCCAAATAGATGACAGATTAAATGATGGGATACAATAACGTGTCCTTATCAACGCGTCTATAAACATTACAACTCGTCTAAGACAGTAAGACCGTAACCTTTCGAGTCCTCCTGCAAAAGCAGAGAAAAAAAAAAGAAAAGAAAAAGAAAAGCGAAAAGCTTTGCTAATCTCTCTTCCTCTCTGCTGATACTCTCTTGAGACACCATTTTGAATACTGCAACAAACACAACCCTTAAACGAAGTGCAAAAGCTCTCTTTATCTGTTACCCCTCTCTCTGTTTCTTTTGTGACTAACTATATAAACCCTAACTCAAAAACCCTAAAAGAATCCAACTCCACTCACTATATCAAACCCACCTTTGTTTTGTGTTCTTTCACTATGGACGCACTGTATTTCCTCAAGTTCTGGAGACCCACCACCTCTGCCACTCACCAAGAAAACCAACCTACCAGTGAAGACAATGAGACCAATTGCATTGTACCAAACACAGACGATGAAGTCGATGAAGGTGAGGACTCGTTTTTTGAATTGGAGCTAACTGTACCTGACGATGACACCACCAAAAGCAACAGAAACAGCACCACCAACCCACTAGACAAAGATAACAACAACTTTGACTATAACCAAGAAGATCAACACAAAATCGCGAACAAAGCCGACAATGCTGATCACAAAATTCAACATCCAACCCTCACTTTGCCTCCTAATGACCTTTCTAAAAGGAAGATCCTTCCCATTGAACCCATTTCAAAACCACAGTCTCCTATCTCCTTGCTCAAGTCTGCTCCAAGATTCAGAGTCCTCATGTTTAAGAAGTCCAAGTCTATGGCGTCACACAAAACAGAGAAAACAGGGGAGGTTGATACTTCAAAGAGCAACAAAAAGCAAAACAGAAAGTACTTCACGGTTAAATTTAAGCTTGAAGAAGCTGTGAATATTCCTGTGTTCACTCGAGACAACAGTTTAAGAAGACGAATCTCGGAAGATTCTCTATCTGATGATTCTTCGAAGCGATTTTCCATGGAAGTGTTACACAAGTACTTGAAGCTAATCAAGCCTTTGTATGTTAAAGTCTTAAGAAATCATCAGAGTGAGAAAGTTAGATTCTCTGGAGAGTTGACATCAGTGGCATCTCCGTCATCTTCTCCAGCTTCATTAGCAGCCAGCTCTCCTAGGAAGGAGAAACAGGGGAACATAGCGTCTGGGATTCGAGTGGTTTGTAAGCATCTTGGAAAGAGCAAATCGGCTTCGGCGACTAACGGAGTTTTGCCACCTGCCGTAAGTAGGAGAGATGATTCGCTGCTGCTTCAGCATGATGGCATCCAAAGCGCCATCCTACATTGCAAGAACTCGTTTCATTCTTCCAGAGGTAATAATTTGTCGAGGTTTATTTACTGTTTTGTTACATCGTTTCACTTTTTGTAAAAAGAACTTCGATTTTTGTTGATTTTCTTATTATGTTTTGATTGTTTCCAGAGAGTTCTCTTTTGTCCCGGGTTTTCAAGTGACCTGTTGAATGAGAAATCAGTAACTTCATCACCAAGAATTTCCAGCGAAGGATATGGAATCAACCAAACATTGAATTAAAGAAAGATTCACGACACTGTGAAAGCAATACTACAAAGGAATATGAAATTGACTAGGGTGTTTTCTTTTTGTTTGTTCTTGTAAAGGAATAGGGAAAATTAAAAAAAAAAGATATAAATTTAGGGTAGTTTTTGTTTTGATCTGTAGCCATGAATGTGGAGATGGATGGTCAGTTTCTAGGACAATAGGTTGAAATGTTGTTGTCTGTAAAGTGATGGGTCATTATGAGAAACTTGAAACAAGTCTAACATTGGATTTGCGTATCTATTTTGTGTCTGCCTGGTGTGTTATATTGTGCAGATGGACATTATGTTACCTTAAGAAACGTGAGTTAGTTCTTGTCAAAGAAGTGATCATTTCTGGATTTGAAATCTGAAATGACTTGTCTCCCTCGCAACTAAATTGATTGCCAGTTTAATTCCTTCCTTTTTTTTGTTTCCCCTTTTAAGTGTGAGATGAGACCGTTACATTTTAAACAAGGCAAAGGAGACTGCACTTCAATTCGGGATAGCAAATTAAGCAAACACATAACAACCATCTTTTGTCCCTAAAGAATTGTGTAAATCTGAGCAAAAGAGGATCGAAAGGTTAACCAATCTACTAGGGACATGTAGAGACAGAAAGTTTCAATTTTGGTAAAAATAATAATTACCAATTTTGGTGATTTCAATATGCTACCGCAAAATGAATTGCAGTGAGGAATTCATGACCAGAGTGCGAATGAACTGAGTAAAAATCTCTTGGAATGGCAGCAGGTTTGTATGGGAGACTAACATTTTTTACGTGGTAGTTTTTGTAAGTTATAAATAGTAAAAATAGAGGATGATATAATTTTTTTTGTTTTATATGTATTTAGTGAAATTCTATTTTTAGTCTTATTAAGTCATTCACATTAAGGAAAAACAGATATGAAGAAGGATAAAATTATAATTATCTAATTTAATCGAATATTTAGATTGTTATAATTTTACAAAATTCTACACCATAGAACCATGTATTGTTTTAAATGCTAAATGCTGATATTGTGAAATCAGCCCAACTTCTACTTGCTTTAAAAAGCACTTCGGAATGGTAGGTATGTGGTGGTTTACAGTCTAATCAAATGTTCAAAAGAGAAAAGAAAAGGCACATTTCATAGCATCTGAGTCTACCCCGCCGCCGGCCGCCTATCCCATCAGACGACCATAAGCATTGAGCTTAATATTCATTTTGTCTGCTGGTTGCAGCTTCGGAATTAACTAAAGTTTAATTTTTATGCTGAGATATAGTTGGTATTTAATTTCTTGATTCTTTTTTTACGAAAATACAACTTTAATGCTACTCCAAGTCTCCAACCCTCCTATCCGAGTGTGTTTGAAACTGAGATCTCAAGTGCCGGGTGGGGGTATTTTCATGGTTGATAAACGAAATTGTTGGAATTCAATTTTGCAGCACTTGCTACGTGAATTGGAAAAATTGGCGATAAGACTACAAAGTCTTGTGAGTTCTGAAATAATGAAATCCAACGTTATCCAGGACATACTTTTTCTTCGGACGCTTACCCTAAAACAAGAAATGTCCACAAACATTCATATCATGCGTGATTTTCTTGGAAAGCAAAATTTTCAAATCATACTTACAAGTTACATCATTAAATTGATGTTTGGAAAATTGGTGGAGCAAGAAATTTCGATGAAGAAAATAGGAGGGACCACTTGGGTCATAAATGAGATGATGACCCAGTAAACTGCAGCACACACTGATGCAAAACCAAGGACTTTTCCCAAATCAACATCGTTTTGGTTAGATGCTAATTGCCAGGAGACTAAAACGCAGCACATAACCCCACTATTATTCAGTCCTAAACTGACCATTCCTTGGTCCCTCTCACCGTTTCACGTATCATCACCAGGTAACGTTGGTTCTCTACTCCACGTTACACATCACTCAAGAATCCAGACAGTAGACCAACATAAAGTGCCCGGCTGGTACATAAGTTGTTACATTAGGGAAAAAAAAATCGCACAGAAATTTGTTTCTTAAATCATTTTGAAGGACAATCAAATAGAACTTTGTAGCACTACCGCGGATGGTATTTAAGAATTCGACTTTAACTTAAGGGAAGTGCAAATCTTAAAGCCATTTAACGCCTTTTATTAGGACCGATTTTGAGTGCATTTGGTTAGATTTTTAATCACTATACCCCAGTAGTAGTATTACGCCTTTTATTGGGCTCGTAATGATAGAGGATTTGCATAGTCACGCATCACAAATTGTCCACTAATTTTTATTTTTAAGTTAAAAGTAGGATTTTATAACTAAAAATGAATTTCATATTGTTCCCAATAGAGAAGGATTTTTAAAGCCCTAAACTTTGGTTCATTGCACTCAAATAATTATTACAAGTGTCTTTGACTCGGCACATTAGCTCTAACTGTTAATTGAATTCTCAATCTAATGGAATGTATTTTCGGTGCTGTTAAGAAAAGAATTAAGGAAAACATCAGAGAGGTTGCAATCATAGATCATGGTTTCTCAAGGGATTAAAAGCTGCAAATGCAATGGTTCCGGAAGGCGGACACCGTATCTTAATAGGAGGGCGCTAGATTCACCTTTGTTTCCTTGTACCTGTGCATGTTGACGCTGTTGCTCAAACGTTTTCCAACATTAGCGTTCAGGTTTGGGAAATTAACTAGACTAGGAAACATCATTGCCTTAAACTTAGGATACTCGATTAAGTTCAATGAATTTAAGTTAATCTTGAGTAAGAAAAAAAAATATCTTAGTTAATCATGGGTTTAGTATGTGAATAAACGACTTTTTGAAAATTTTTGCACTTATCGTGCTTCAAAACCTAAATAGTCTGGGAAAATGTGAAAAAAGGAAAACGAAGGTTTGAAATTATCCAAATTAAAATGGTTGGTTGGTTCAGACGTTGTAATACTTAGATACATGATGATTGATGAACGTCAAGTTTTCACGTACCCTAATGTATGGCTTATGTTCATCTTTGTTCCCCTGTTTTCCTTGTCGCGACAAAGAATGTGTTCTTTAATAGTGGTGATACATTGACTAGAAATGAGAGGGAAAATGAAACTATTTTTTATGAGTTGCTAACGTGTTTTCTAAGATTGGTCAAACTTGACCTTTAATAGGCTTACAATTTACTATTTTAACTTTCTTATACTACAAATATATAACCCCAACAACTATTATACTACAACCTTGGTGGTGTGGGAATCGGATCATATGTGTGGATGGTGCTTAAAAGACTAAAACAATTGAAAATGTAATTAAAGATAGATCAAATGGTTAAACAAAAATTAAATCAAAATTAAAAGTGTTAAATTTATAGCGGGGCTGAGTGCTGACTAGATTAATGAAAGACGGAGTAGTACATCGTGTAGTTTTCCTCTTACAAATGACGATGCCTGGTCAAACTACACTTGTTGGTTGACCCCGATGGTGGGGCTTGGACAAGTGACAAATGGAGGCCCAGAAGAGTGAATGGGCTCATATATGCAAGTGCTGCTACATGATGGGCTGAGAGAAACAAAGTAGAAGCTCAAGAAAATAATTAAAAAAAAAGCCTAGGAATATTTCATTTACACATCAAATTCTGAATTAGTTGTGTTGCAGTCAAAACTTGCATGGTGCAATTCATTTCCACTGATTTCTTTGTCTTGATAATCTTGAACAAGATTATTTTGCCATTCACCTTGGCTTGGCTATTAAACGTCAAAACGCCTTCCTTGAGATCATTACTCAATTCCAAATAATTAGTCACATTAGTACTCGAATTCACCGCTAACGTGACATCAAAGCTTTTTGTCGATCGGGCCTTAGCGCGTCCTTTAAAGATATTACCCTCGCCGACGTTAACACCACGGTAAATGAGGGTAACAGTTGTATTTTCAAACTTGAAGTGACCAAAATTGGTGTTCTTGATTGTGATTTGAGCATGAAGATCCATGGTGAAAGAAGGTGGGGTTGAAGAGGTTTTAATGTTGGGATTTTGGAGGGTGACTGAAGCTATACGAACTTTAGGGTTACGAGTTCGCATAAGCAGTAGGACAAAGACCACTATGATTGCTGTTTGTGCCATGACTCCGGCAATTATAAGGATCCAACACCTCAAGTGCCTTTTCTGGCTAGCTGGTTTTTGATCTTCATTCGTCATCTTCGGTTAGGTTCTTAGCAAAATTTGTGAAACTGCACGGTTTGATGTGTTAGGACGATCATGGAGAGGGTTATATAAGGAGAATAGATAGGCAGATATAATGGTTGTTAGGGCGAATGAAATTCCTTGATTTGAATATAAGTTGACCCATAAACTGTAACAGTGTCTTGATCCATATTTTCGAATGGGAATGGATGCGAAGTTGGATTCAAATTTGGTTGAAAGTCTTTGAAACGTCGTCAACGAAATCCAGAATAGAGCATCTTTGTGACTTTAACTACAACATTAATTCCTGTGGACATAACCCTAACCATTCTCTAGTTGTGGTAAAAAATTCCGGGATGTAACTTATGTCATGTGTAGAATCTTGGATGCACTTATTTTCAGTGTTTTATTTGGCTTAGAGCATCCCCTACATCCCAACATATTCCTCTTCGTCATTCATCAAAATATAATATTTTATTTTACTATTTATTTTAATTTTCGAACCCAATTATACTCTCACTAGTCCTGGGCACCGAGCAGGATTGGAGAATTTTTTCCAGCCCGATCCTTAAGACAGGGCCGGGCCGAGCCCGATTGATCGAGGCCTAATGCTTGGCCCAACCCACCCATTAAAAAAGGACGGTCTGGCCCACGGGCAAAATTTTTTAATAAAAATATTAATATTTTATATTTTTTATCAAAATATAATTAATATATACTTTATTATATAAGTTATACTTTAATAAATACTAAACAACTATTAATTTTATAATTAGCATCATTTTAACTAATATATAACACATAATACATCAAATTAATATTAATATACTATATATAAAATATAAAAATATATATATATATGTATTATATTCGGGCTGACCCACGAGCCATTCCTTCAACCTAGACCCGACCCTAATTTAATTAAAAATAATTCAGACATGGCCGATCAGGCGGGCCAGAACTGCTAACCCAGCCCGATCCTTTTTTAGGGCAGGCTCAGGCTGGGCTTATTTGCCCAGCACTAACTCTCACTACAATTTAACTCATTTTCTCAATATTTTATTAATAAAATAACTAACAATTTTAACAAATAAACAGTTCATCACCAAATTTAAAAAATTATTATTCACTATTTAATATTATTTATCTACTTTATTAATAAAATATTTACTTTTTAATATTTTCTCTATAATACACAAATTTTAAAAAAAATTAACATATAAATAAAAATTAAATAATAAATTTTGACTCCCTATATTAAAGAGACTTTTGAAAATACTCTAACTAGATAGTAGAGTTTTGCTAGGTGGTTGCTCAATGGAAAATAATTTGAAGAATTTATTATTATTATTATTATTGCATGAGAAGCAAAGACGTCATTCCTTTATAAAAAAGGAGGCAAATTAAATAGGTATTGAGTTCAAAACTAATTAGAGTTGAAAATTGGTAGCCACCGTCTTTCTCTAATATGATAATAGCAATGTGTTGTAGTAATGTAATAGTATATGTGGATGGAGGGGTGTCACGGACGGGGAGATATTTAATGCAAAATTTCGTCGCCAAGTGTAAGATGGACATATTCGTATTGGTGCTTTATTCAAGACAAATAGACAATGATGTCAGTCAAAACAAAAATAGACAATGATGATCCAAAAAACAGTGATCTCGTGATCATTAGACAGAATTTTTACGTCCCTACAAATTCCTTCACAACCCATTTTATACTCGTTTAACAATAATAACATATAAAATATTTTAAAAAATTATAATATATTTTATATAATTAATTTATTAAAAAAATATTATTATTATTTTTAATTTATTTATAACTGATTATTACAAAATTTATTAAATATATTATATCAATCGCCCTCTCAAATAATTCTTTTAACTTTTTGCGTCACACATACGTGTTATCCAATGCTTAAACTATTGTAGTTCACATGATGCCCCCTTAATCAATCTGTCCAAAATCCATGTCAACTTTAATCCTACCACCACTTCTCCATCAATTTTAGCCACTATTTCTTAATAATTGTTGCTTCTCAATGCAATAATTTTACTTTGTACTTGAATTTATCCTCTTCTTTCAAGTATATTTGGTTTTAATACGTTTAAAATTGAATGCTTTATAAGAATGCATTTATTTTGCAATGATATACTGTATTAAACCTTTTGATATCAAATAAATTTAAATCGAATTAACACTGAATTATAACATATGTTAATCAAGAAAAATATATTAATATTGATATGGTTTGAAAAATGTTCTCTAAACTAATATATATATATAATAGTTAGAGAGTTTTCTTAAGTTTTCGACAAATAACTCCTTAATTGATTGGCACTTGACATTTTATTCTTTCTTAGTTATTTTATTAATATTGACATTTTATTCTTTCATAGTTATTTTCATTAATATTTTAATGATATAGTATTTCAATGACATTTACTACTGAATTGAATTGTTACTCCGTCAAAAAAAAAAAGGAATTCTGACTCCTGTTATTTCTCTAAAACGTTTGATACAACATAATGCATAATTAAAGATCTATTATATGAGCAAAACTTGAAGAGTTTTTTTAACTCTTCCAATTCCTCCACAATTAATTTCCTGCATTTTGTTATTTTCCCCCCTATTTATTGGCCTTTTCAGATATTCAAGCTCGGGCAGTGAACGAACTTTTCTATTTGTTGTTTTTCTCAAAAAAAATAAATCAGCAAAGTGACGGAGGTATTCTTTCCCCTATTTGTTGGCGTTCAAGCTTTGAGAATGAACAATAATGCATGCAGTTCTCGCGTCATTTTCTATAGTCCCTGCTAACCATGGAGATTATGAAATTCTGAATGTGGAAGAGAAACTGCAATTCGCAATTTCGTTTTTGTAAGAGCAGCTGGGAAAAATGATTGTAACTTTGGTAACTATGCCAAATCTATCTACTCTGAATGCATTGAAGTCACCACGAAAAAATATTGCATAGAGGAGACCCGTGATTGAATTTCGGTCATTTGACATATAAATATATCCTGGTAATTGCCAATTGTATGGTTTTTTCTTTCACTTGAGCTTCTCAATTCGGTATCTTTGTAATCAAATTGAAATGACGTTGGTTTAGCAATACTACTGCTTCATTGGAATGTTCGGTCCGTACTATTAATTTACTAACACTGTATTTAGTATTTGAATTACCTTTGTTAATTGTTTCTTTTGTTACAAAAGAAAATCCGCAAGTGAGAAAAAGAAGAGTTCTACTTCTAGGTGAAAAGCTATGGATGTGAATGAATCGTATACCGGTTAACAAATAAACAGTATAATAAATAGGTTAGACTTACTAATCTCGATTCCAGCATAAGCTAACAGCAGAACATGACCAGTTTAATGTTGGTCTTGCGAGCAAACCACGGTTGAAATGTCAACGGGAATGCCCGGCTGTTTCGCAGTCTAGATGCCACACGTGATCTGTGCAGGACTCGAGACATGAGGTCGAGACCTATCTCTCTCTCCCGTTGAGTGCTCTCTCTCATTTTGTGTGTTTTTTGGAGTTATGAGAATGGAAGGAGCAAGACTCCTTATATAGCCTTCCAAACGGGCCTAATGGGCCCAGCGAGCCCATTTCATCCATAACTCAATTGGACTTGTCAATTGGCCTCGGTTCATGTCCCGGTTCACACCTTGACTAACCGAGTTTGATTCTCCTCAATTGGGCTTTCCAATTTGTCTCGACCTACTGTCTTGGTTTACACCTCAACCGACCGAGTTCGGTTCACCCATCATGGACGAACCACTTTTTCCAACATCTCTCATTCGCACATGACGGTACCTTAACTCGTCATGTATCATGATGAAACTAATTTCAATCATGATGAAAATCTCGTGTCATACAGGGAAATAGATCGTGCGACCAACATACAATGATAGCGTAATTGCTATACACCTGTTAGGGTATAACAACTCGTAACGCAATCTTGCTATAAGACGTCTCTCGTAGAGCAGCTCCTTGCTACCAAAGTGTATGCAACAGTAGCACAAACTACTGGAAGCATATGTCTTTCCCTAGTTCATAACCACACAATTGCTACTTTCGGACTACTCGATCTTATGAAAGCTTTACTCATAGTTCACACATCATGTGCCACGTTACATAAGAGTCGACTAAGCAAACTTTTGAGACTAGTGGGAATGCGTCTAGAAACAAACTTCCCCTATTACACCAGATAATCCACATAGCTAAGTTTACTTTCCCAGCTTGACACGCTTGGTCGAATCAATCATGACCATTAACGGCAAGCTAGAGTAGACAAACTTAACTACATGTTTTGAATGTGTTAAGGGTTCTAAGGGTAGGTAGTACC
>CAODLS013531583.1:0-13832 GCA_948243855.1 Flueggea neowawraea | reverse complement strand
GACGGTGCCATCCTCGGCCACCTTGTATCCTACCCCCATTCTGTACCGGCATTTGTGAACGTTGCGAGCCATTGCAATAGTCTGCTCAACAAAAGGCTCCCATGACAGGGTTCCGTCCATGATCACGTCTCTTCCCTCGTTAAGTGCTGTTACCAGGAGTGACGATGCTGCATCTGTTGAGGACTGGTGCACCAGTTCAGGGGTTTGAAGCATGTCATCGTGATGGCCCATGGAGTTGAGGGCCTTGTATATGACGTCTGATTCCTTGAATGCGTCGGCCTCCACCACCACCGCGTTTGCTGCTGCTCCTTGCCAGAATGATCTGCCATTTCAGTTTCACAACCGTCCTTCAGTAAACAGCACAATTAAGCTATTGAAATGCGATGCCAGTAAAAATTATTGTACAACCAATTGACCATAAATAGCTCTCCTTTTTTCGCTATTCCTTATCCGAAAATAATACGTGGGTCCAAATTCATTTGTCCTTTCAATAAGCCAGAAGCGATCCCTTTGTTTTGTTTTATGAGACAGAACATCTAATTGGATTCACCATAAGTGTAGTTTTATTTGCTTTTTGACTAATTAAGCTTAATGGGTATTTAAATCTATGTACATATGCATGCAGTTAATGATGGTAAGTGATGAGAGTTAAAAGAAAGGGCGAGTAATCTTTGAGAATGTCTCTGGCGACAGTGCTTTTGCAGGCGCCCATGCCACCACCCATAAGTAACAGGACAGGACTCCTTTCGCTGAGAGCCATGGGCACCATCAAGTCCTGCCGTTCATCTGAGTCAGTCTTTCCGTTACCAATTGCTCTCATCTCCTCCACTAGCGTTGAGAACACTCTTGTCACCTTCAAGTTCTTGCTTACCCGCTCTAATCTTTGTTTCCTGTAAATCCATACCCTACTTAATTTACTCTGTCTAATTAACATCTTTTGTGTGTGTGTGTGTGTGTGCAGTTACTCTGTCCAATTAAGATCACGAGCTTATCAAAAACAAAAAAAACATCAAGAATCTTGGGTTGCTATTATTATATTTGCATATGTACATTGTTGAATATTTCTCTTTTTCTTGACCACAGGGCTTGGATCCATATTAGTTCAAGTAGAGTCAATTCGAACGCTGAGGAGCCCCAATTTTGATCTTCAATGGGAAGAAATAAAATGATTACCATTCAATTCACAAATAATATTTAAAGATCAATTGATATTAATTTTTAGAAGGACGTTTTCTGTTTTCACAATTATTTATTATGATGGTGGCCTTGTCTACATTAAAGTTGGTAGATGATGTACATTAAAATGCAACAAAGCTTCTCGAACCATATCAATCATTGCGTTTAGTCCTTCACAAATACTAATTAGCATTCAATTCACAAATAATTTTTAAGATCAATTGATATTAGTAGGAGGAAATTTCGGTCTTCACAAAAAGTTATTATGATGGTGGCCTTCTCTACATTAAAGTTGGTTGATGAAGGAGTTTTCTCTATTGAATGTTGGGTCGGACTAAGTCAGTTCATCTATTATTGATCAACGGATCAACTTTGTTAAACCCAATTATTGTTATTACTACTACTCCCTCTTTTTCATAATATTGATTATGTTGACAGAAAATAAACAATTAAACAAATAGATACCCTTTCGAAGACACTGAGTCGTTTGCACGTTTTGTCAGTTTAAGAGTTAATTAATACAATGCTGAGTCAGGGCCAGCTGCATTGTATCAATTTTAATTTGATATCTCTAGTTTTAAAAATATTATTTGAACTCTTCAAAAAAAATATTATTTGAAAAGCTGAAACACTTTTTACCAATTAAAATAAAAAGAAGAGTAATCATATTAAGATATTTCAGATGTTAAATCTTGTTTGTCTGTGATAGCATATATTAAATATTTTTATCCTAAAATAACATATTTTTTGGTATTTAATAATCTTATGTATTTTATATTATATGCAAACATAAATATAGGTACAAAATAGTTAGTCATTTCCATCTAGTGTTTTTTATATTGCCATTAGCCAAGCACAATGGCCGAAGACATATAAATAAATTAAACGTGTGGGAGAAAATGAGATTTGTGATAATGTGTTGAATAAATTAATGCATTATTGGCATGACTTGTAAAATTTAATAATATTAAAGTAGATTTGAATGATAAAGAGTTGTTAAGTTGGATTGGTACAAGTGAAAAAGCACTTAAAAGAGGTTTTATGGATAATTACTTGAAATCACTAAAAGCATGGAGGAGGATTAAAAGCAAATGCAGGTGAAGAAAAGAGATTAATTACCTTGTTGCTGCAATTACAAAGCTCTTGAGCTTTGGTTTCTTCTCAGATTCATCATTCATAACCTGCATGCAACAATGTATACACGAATTTGATTAATGATTCTAAACATTGACAATTCTTTTTTAAAAAGAAAGAAAAAGAGAGAAGAAAATACCTGACTGATCATAAGAGGAACTTGGGTCCAATGAAAAGCAAAATAACTAAGAATGCATTTATCAAACTCTTCAATAAGCTTAACAACCAAAGACTCAGCCTCGCCTTCATCAGCAAAATATTCATAAATAGTATCTTCACACACTTCGGCTTTCCTCAGATAATCATAAGCCAATTTGCACAGTTGTGGGCACTCACTCACTGGATCTTCAAACCCAATTTGCCTCGCTGAAACAAAGCCCACTATATGTAATTTGTTTAAAAAAAAGAGCCAAATTTTCTAAAGGAACAACATATTGCTCACCAACATAATGAGAAAATCTCTCAAGATTTCCAACACGCCCCGATTCTGTCCTGCCTATACGTGGAGCGATACTAATTTTGTCCTTTTTGGACTTGGGCTTTCGGCGGTGACAGTGTATTGCGGCGGCGGCGATAAGTCCTATGAATGAGGTTGCAAGAATGCGCGCCAAGGCGACCTTGCCATGATGATCTGAAGAGAACAAATGATTTGTTGAAACCTTAAACGATTTCATCGTGGAAATGAAGTATAACCAAGTGGAATGGAAAGACGCGAATCGAGAAAGAAAAAGAAGGAATTAGTTACCAGGCTGCAGCATCATTTTGCAGGAATGTGTAGAGAGAGAACAAAGTGCAAGAATTGAGTTAGAAATGTTGTGGTTGTGGATCTTGATGGGTTTTGTTGGGACTGCACTTTGAGAGGGATGGGCAGAAGATAAGGGAAGGTCTGGTTTTCCTTTATATTGCAGGGCAAACAGCACACAGTGGGTGACCATTTTTTGGTCAATTGTTTATGGTCAACTAAATTCAAGTCAACGGGCTCCATTTCCTTACCAAATACACCACCATGTTGTTAATTAATTTATTCCTAGGGGGTAGTCGAATGGTGAAAATATGTTGTCCTCAGCGTAAGATTGTGAGTTCGAATTCGTTCAGACTCATACTCACAATGTTGAGTTGATCAGACCTCTACTGCTCGTACTCGATGAGGTGCTATGGTGACTACACTAGTGCACGAGCCCAAGTCCGCTGCTGGTGTCAGTTATGACTCTTGAGAACATTCCGTAGCGGAGAGATTTATTTGTCTGCATGGTCACGCCTAACAGGGGTACGCTACCTACTGGTCGTTTCCGACTCTCCTTTTAGTGTCAAAAAAAATGTTGCTAATTAATTTACACATTTTCATGGTTTGAATATGACACACCGCGTTATTAACCCACAAAGAAAATTTAAACCAAATTATTGAAAATGGAAGATTAATTAGTGATGGATGCTATCATCGTTTATTTTGGTTTATGAATTCGATTATTGTGTTTGTTGTTCATAATAGTATTTAAGGATTTAAGGAAAAAGACAAGTATCAGGTTTCTTTAGGTGCCTTTTTGTTGAATCCCTTAATTTAGTACTACACCAACATTTTAATTGCTAACAAACATATAGCTTCTCTTGTTAACAGTTAATACATCTACTTCAGTTGTCCATTTAGAATTCTGTTGTTTTAGTTTCTCATGATTAATTTCCTCAATCACGCTGATAAACCCTAATCTAGTTCGTTATTAATTAGTTTCTCATGATTAATTTCTGATCTATGAGTTGTACTCTTTGAACAAGGCTTAACAAACTATGAATTCACCACGAACATACACACACACTTTCATTACTAGGAAGTAACTGTTGAAAAAAGAAAGAAATACCGCTGGTCCATTTTTATGTAAGAAAGGTCAGGATGCGTGTAGATTGAATTGACGCGACAATGGATGCCTCCATGAAACGTAAAGAGACTACAATTTTGAGCCTCTTTTAAGCCTAAACCAACAGTCATACAAAAATCAAGGTATTTATCAAAAAGAAAAAGGAAAGAAAAAGAGACATCAAGATCAAAAAGCTCTTGACCACTCTCTTTTGCTTTTCCACAGCTACATGCTTTTAAAGGCAGATTGAGATTCCATTCCATCCACTCTATTTCGCAAGAATAACATTGAACTTATCCAGCAGCAGAACTATCAGTAAGAACAAGTAGTAGTTGTGGCCAAATACAAGCTGTACAATTTACACACGGCAAAAAATATGTTTAAACACACTAGTCAACAAACAACAAACGAATGTATGTACGTGTGAGACTACTTCTGTAATGAAGGTCTAACGTAAAATTCTATAACTTAATTTGTTGCTATAGAAGGGAGATGACTTGATTCTCCTAAACCCAGATGAAGAAAAACGGTTCAAAACTTTTATGTACAAAGAGAGCCTAGCTTGCATTTCAAACACCAACTCTATTAACTTTTCAAATGCTGAAACCAAACTGCCTAGTATCCTAACATTATCTTCTCTTTAACTTTTAACCTCAAATCTTCTTCCGATGGTATCTTCCATCTGCCCTTTAGGAGTGCAGACCACCATGCCATGATCTCATCCTGAAAATTCAGAAATGTGTGTAAACACCTTCTGTTTGTAATGCATAATCCATGGACAAATAAGGAGTGGAGTATGCAGTGCTCCTGCTGAGGACATAGCATGCATCATATGATATCACCGATAAAGCAACTTAAACATCGCATATTGATATTTCCTGGTGTCAATATAAACCTAGAGACGGGAATTAAACCATATATCAAGAAAAGAACGATAAGGTAGAAACCAGTACAATATATATGGAGATCGGCAAAAAGGAAGATTAAAGAAAATTCTAAGACGCCACTTGTTTCTGCCATGTAGACATAAATCAATTTGACCAAAACATGGCCATCTAAAAATCAGCATGAGTAAAAGCATATACAGCCTTATTAAGCTCATAAATAGAACAGATATCTATGTCGCAAATGAACTTATAGATTAGAAAAGATGAAAATCCACAATGAGCGCTGAAGCAAGAGGTCATAAATACGGAGTTAAATTTTTACCTCAAGGAACTCATGGTTGGATATGTATTGGCTTTCAACTAAACATTTGATTCCACCTACATTCACAGGTATTGGATTTTTGGACTTTGGTGGTGGACTTTCCCCCTTTTCTCCTGTTCACGCAAGAAAGAACGGAATTGTTAGAAAAGAAAGGAGAAAATATTAATGTCATATGTGCAAGTTACCCAAAAGGTTATTAAGGCCTATAACAGGAGCAATACCAGTTATGCAGGCAACATAGTATCCAGTTCCACCTAATTCCTCTTCCCACTTGCCAAGTCGCAAGCGCAAGAAAAAACCATCAAGATGTGAGAGTGGGATCTTCGAATTCATCCATCTGATGCCATGAACGAAAATATCAATAACAGAAACGAAATTCTTCAAAACTAGCATGAAATTTAACAAAGATAATAATTTTTTATTTGCACATAAGTATAAAGATGAGTATTGACAGTAGCCTGACACTGTTCATTCCGAAAAGGTAAGCATTGAGTGAATAACCATTTTAAAGATAAATGACAAAGCTTTTAATATTATTTAGCATTAATAAAAACATAGGACCAGGGTAATAGTCCTTCTATTCTACAATAAAACTTCAATGTAAGATCCTTTAACAATCACATTCTATTTTCAACAAAATGCCTAGTTCAGAAGTCACTAAGAATGAATCTACTAAAGATCTTTACAGATCTCATGGTATACTCACTTGAGGATATCAGTTCGAGATAGACGAAGTTGCTTTACAGCATCAAAGATCCCTTTTGGCACATTTGAAGTTTGTCTATTCAGGAAATTGATGACCTGAGGCTCTTTGAACTTGCTTCCTTTAGAAGTTGATCCAATATCTTTGTCAGAGAGTTTGATATTGAATGTGGATCTTTCAAGAGAAGAAGCTTCATTTAGTTTCAAATTTAAATTAAGACCTTTATCCATTCTTGGACCATTGCCATCATGCAAAGGAGGTCCAATGGCATCTGGAAATTGGCTATCCCCACCATCACACAACTTCAGAACATCTGCATTTCTTGCATTAATCTGTATTCTGCTGGGACAGCAATCATCGACCAAAGAAGTATTGGTTATTCTTAGAGGTGCATTGGGGCATTGAATAGCCCAGTGTTTGAGCTGCAAACATCTAATGCAAACACGAGGTAAATCTTCAGATTTGTTATATGAATTGAGATTACTCGAGATTTTCAAGCTCAGAATCTGTCACATCAGGACAATCTTGCAAACGATGGCCTTTCGTGCCACAAAAAAAACATGTCACCGAATGAGCTGCAGTGTCTGTTGCATCAGATGGCATGATGTGTTTGAGGGCATCCAATTTCTTTGCGAAGATTGAAGCCATTGCCTCTGAATTTTTTAATCTTGGGGAAGGTAAGATGCGGTTCAGTTTACATAAAGACTTCTCATCATGGTGGCCTTTGCTTGTATAGAATCCAAAGGAAGAGTCAACAGCAGTCGCACAATTCTGGATTGGTTCTCTGGCAGAGAAATCTCTGGTCTCGGAACCTTTATGGTTATCAGAATCAAGATGACGCTGCAGTGATGAATTTAGCCTCATTCCATCAGTGGTGAAATCAGGAGCTTCACTGGGACATTTGCTGGAGGAGTTTTGGTTTCTCAAATGCCCAGAAGCTTTTGAAGTAAACCTCGTGATCCATGGACTTCCCAGGAAGCGACTTTTATAATCTGTCTTCCATACAGACGGATGCTCAGAGATCATGTTTGCATAATCAGTTGTCTTATGTTTACAATCAGAAGAATTGGGGCTTGCACTGTGATTCTCCTTATTGGTTTCCACGTGGCACAAAGTTTTTTTCTCTGCAGAGACATTAATGTTGAATTCCTCGCTGACAGCAAGGTTTGCAGATGTATCTTTAGGCAAAGCCACTAGACTTTCTCCACTGCTAGATATGGGCTCATTCAACTTCTCATTTGAGGGTTGAAAACGTTTGTAGCGATTACCATCCATAGCTCGGCAGCCTATTGGAGTAGCATTAAGGGCACATATCTTATTACCCTGCTCAGGTTCGCCAGATCCTTCTGTTTGATAAATGGAATTGAGGCTGACATTAACTTGAGTTTTGGTCCTGGAACAATATAAGGACTGGAAAATGGACTGAAACCCCATAGTTCTGGACCCATACTCTTGGTTTCTGTTTCTCATAATAACGTCCTGAACATGACTCTCCGGTACTGGCCCATGACTAGGATTTGCAAGAGTAAGAGCAAGAGATGGTGCTACATCTTCATTTGATCTCACGAATCCCTTCATCATGTTTGAGATCCAATTCATGAACGAGCTATCTTTCTTAAGAAACAATGAGGAGACAGGAGTACCATCTTGCATTTGCCTTTTTACTCTTTTGCTTTCCACAATAAACTGTTGGTCAGCATTCCATCTCTTTTTCCCCATCGGAAATAGCCCAGCAGAGTTGCAGCTTTCAGCACTCGCACGACTGTCATCTTCATCATTCCACATTTTTCCATTTACATTTCCATCAGATAAAACCTTAGCCTTGCCTTTTGTTTCATACCTTTGGATACCGCTGTTTGTGGGAGACAGTTTGGATACAAAAGCATTGTCATCAGGTAGTCTCTCATCATTCTGTGGAGTGTTATTTCCAATTTTACGGGCAGATTCTGATGCTGCAGCCTTAATAGCCAGATCCCAAACATTTTCAGTGAGTAGTGTCCTCACATCATTCTCTGCGGTTGACTCTGGTTTTTCCATAGGATATGCACCAGCAGGACCAGAATCCATCAAGTTATCCAAATCTCTTTCTGCAGATGAAGGTGACTCCTTGTACACTTTTCTCGAGGACATTGAATTCTGAATTTTAGTAAAGTAACTCTCACCTTCTTTCACAGTTTTGCCTTTAGCAACCAAAACATCTTCCATTCCTAAAGTGAGATTCCTATCAGGTTGCCCATAAGTTGGAGTGGAAGTTGGATCATCTTGTGCCACTTCCAGTTTTGGCTCATCTACTGCAATCAACAAAGAACAAGAATATTAGTTCATATCAGGTGCAAGAAATTGAAGACAAAGGCTGCAATGTTTTTTGAGATAAAATGGACTATTTTAGAAAAGTAATCCGGGCATTTTAATGAAACTGCAAAAATAGAAAGCACACACCTGGAAAACTTTTATCTCTGGATTCAGGTGTTCCAGACATTGTAAGATTAGCCATTTTATACATAGCTTCTTTTTCATTACTAGTTAAATGTTTGTTGTCTTGAAGAAGAGATATACCCTCTGCTGCATTTCTTTCCTCCATTTTACTATTGGTTGCTGCCATATGAGAGCTAGTCAGTGACACTAAGAAAGGACACTAGTTCAGGATTGACTGAGAGAAGCTGCCGTCAGCACACTTAAGACTTAAACCTTTCTGTGGAGACCAAACTAACTCGGAGAGGGGATCAGTGGCCACAAATGTCATGTCTAAACTAGAACCTGCATTTGCACCTGCACCACTACTTAATAATTTCTGGATATACTGATTGGAATAACTTGGAGCAGGTCCTAAATCAGTCACTGGTTCGATGTTCTCGTCATCTACATTCATCTTTCTTATACGGGTCCTTCATTGCGCAATTCTGAAATTACAGTAAACCCAAGTCAGACTTCTCCAAGGTGCCGATAGGTGAAAATGTAAACTATGTCTATTAATACACATGAATATGCTCACAAATGAAATTGTATATGTTCACATTTTCCATGCTTTCAGGGAATCATAGGCAGAGTTGAAGTAAACCTGAATTGAGGGTGTAAGTCCTAGAAAAAGTTCCGCGTCACGAGCAAAGTATCTAAGACAATCAATATAGTTACTCAGCCTAAAACTTCTGGGCAAAATATTCTAATTTATATTCAGTTAATGGCGAAAATACTCCCCAAAGCACCAAATGGAAACTATTATGCAATATGCTTAGGCTAGAAGTAGAAGCAATACCAATCGTGTGTATAAGTTGGAACCGAATCATGTTTATCACAAATTCGTATTATTATTAACACCAACAAATCAAACTCTGCAGTTGAAATTCCCAAATTACAGGTCAAAAAAACAAGTTTAATTGCGAAATATAACAAAAAACTGTTCGGCAACAAGTCATAAGAGCTTGAAGCTCTTACAAAAACAGACAATACTCCTGTTAAAAAAAGAACAGACAATACAATCGCATCATTGATCACAAATCTTCCTTCTTAACATTCAAAAGAGAGTAAAAGAATAAATGAATGATGCCTCGCCAACAACTAACAGTACATCAAAAACATGCAAGCTAGAATCATATTAAATGAAAAAAAATGAGGATAACTTCATAGAAAAACAATTGGTAACATCCCAAAAAAGGGGGAAATTGAGAGACACCCATTACAGTAAACAAGGATTTAAGAAGTCCCAATTACCTATTTTCCGTCAAAATCCAGAAAGTTGCAATCATTTTGGTGCTTACAAATAACAGTAGCGATCATCACAGGAACCTCGAAGACGAAAAAGAGAGAAACAGACAGCAGAGTGAGTGAGAGAAATACAAGAAAATGGAAGCCATGCGACATGTTACGGCAGTGACATCAAGCAGCAGAGTTGAGACAGAAAGCATAGATTCTGAGGTATGAGGTGGAGGAGAAGCCACGTGGCTACATTGCATGCCAAGAGAATGTCGAAAGTCAAGCAACTTAGAGTTTGTTTAGACTGAGATTATCTGTTCGTCAAGAGCAACCTCTTCATCATCATTACTTACTGCACTGTGTTTAACTAAGCTGTGTTTTTGGGTGGTGAAAGAAGGAGATGATTGTGATTGTGGAGAAAAAGTAAAGTTGGAATCTATCCGATTGAGGACTACGAAATCTTCAAGTTCGGTAGATGACGTCATTTGGGCAAGTCGGCGGGAGAGAATTGGAATGAGACTTTGTTGGAAGATTAATTAACCAATCTTTTGTGTGGAGAGGAAGAAGACTCCCTTTCGTCATTTTTCTTTCCTTTTTCTTTTTGGGAGATATTATCAGATATTTACTTAAATTCTACAAAAAAAAAGAAAACTAATCCATAACTCATTGGAAATTATCTACTGTATAAAAGTTCAATAATATTAAAATAGACTCTTTAAATAAATGAATGATTTTCACTTTTTATTTTCTATTCTTAGAGAGTCAATTTTTTCTCTCATTCTCTTAATATTTGATTAAAATCAAAATTTAATATTATTTTGAGCTCTTTATTAGTGAAATATATGTACTTATATTATTTTTAAACTTTCTTACATACAAAAACATTACAAATTATTTTTATTTTTACTCTGTATTTTGAGATGTTCTTTATTTATACAAATGATACTTTTTAAAGAAACAACGCTACTAAAGATGCTCTGACTATTATGATTGACAAAGAAACTTGATAGAAAAAACTTAAGGCTTCCACCTTGAATAATCATGAATTTTACGAGTTACACTTAATTTGTAAGTTAAGCATCAAACACCCAACAAAGAAGGTGGACCACTTTGAGAAAATAGAGCTCGAATTTCATCCAAGCAATAAGCAAGCAAAGGCTTCAATATTATAAGCATTGTAATTTGGTCGGTTTTAAATTTTTAAACTAAATTGCACCGTAAATTTAAATTTAAAAAAATTACAACCGCAGTTAAATCCACTAAATCTAAACTAGCGGTTGCGTGGTGATTTGGTCGGTTTTGACGGTTTGTGTTTTATCAAATATTAAAAAAATTAAACAACTAAATAAAGTAAAATAAATAATATTATTTCATTATAATTACAATGTCTCTTAAATATAAAAATTATCTCAAAAATAAGAAAGACTGCTTCAAAATAGATTAACCTTTACCAACTGTCCTCTCAAAATAAATATAATTATGTAGTATTTTTACTATCTGTCAATTAACATCTAACTAATATTAATGTATGCATATTGTTAGCATCTAAAATATAATTTTCAGCTACAAAAAATTTAAAGGACTGCACATAATCTAAAATAATTCTAAAATATATAACTTTTAATCATAAATTTGGGTTGGTTTAATTTTAAAATGTATTGAAGTTAGTGGGCCTTGTTTGATGCATAAATTTGGGTTAGAATATATATATATATAGTGTGTGTGCGCGCGTGTGCGATTGCAGTTTGGTTTGAGCTGTTAATATATTATTAACTTCAGTTAAACCGTAAATTAACAAATTTATAATATTATGATCCGTATCCAATCTAAATCTATAAAAAATTACAAATTGTGGTGCATTACCAAATTAATTAGTCGATTTTTACAGGTCGATAATTAATCCTTAAACCCCTAAATTATTATCTATAGAGACAAGACAATTACGCATGAAGCAAAGAAACGCTAACATAATCCACAGTACATGAAATTTCGGCTCACCTCATTCACCATACAAAGACATGTTTGTGAGATCGGCGTCCATTTGAAAAAGAGTATACACCTAGGGGTGAAAATGAGCTGAGTCGCTCAAAACTCAGTTCGGTAAAAACTTGTTCACGACTTGACTCGATAATAAATGAGCTGAATTTTAACAAAATTTTAGGCTTATTTTAATAAACGAACCGAGTTTGAACACCAAAAAATTCGACGTAGAAACTCGTGAATAAACTCCTTTTTAAGATCGTAATCAAGCTCGTTTGTAAGCTCGTATGTATATATATATGTGTGTGTGTGTGTGTGTGTGTTGTACTAAATTATGAAGAATATGTTTATATTTAGAATAATATTTAGATTACATCAACAAAAGTTTAAACTTACACTAATTGACCGTGTTTATAAAAGTTTAAGCATGCTCACATAAGATGATCTAATATTAGATTGAACTTGTGAAACAAATTGAAACTTCTAATAGTTTTTGGTTTAATTACATGTTCAACATGATTTTATTGAACAAACCTAAATTTGATTATATTATTTTTAGAGTTGTTTCCAAAGCTGAATTATCAAATATCGTCTACAAATTTATCTGCATCTTTGTTGAGCCGAGTTCGAAAAGGTCGCGAACAAGCTCATGAGCTCGCTAGCCTTGTGACGAGCCGGGCTTGAACAAAATTTTAAACTCGAGTTCAATAAATTTTAGACGAGTCCAGATCGAACACTCAAAAACTTGGTTCAACTCCGCTTAAATCCAGCCTTATATACAACTCATTATAGTGAATATTTTCCTAACTTACCCTGAAGATTAATTAACGACTTTATCTCAAAGTACGATTTCTCAAATTGAAACTCCATCTTCAACAAATATGAAAATCAAAATTTCAACACACTTTGTTAAGATTGGTCATTTAGCAGGGTAGGTAAGGTAGGACTAACTTGGGGTCCTTTATCAAGGGCAAATTGCGCCAGCCCTTTCCATAGTTGTCATTCAGTAAGGATACTTCGATAAGGTCGGACAAATACCTAGCACATACCCATGTCACCCTGTATCAAACTGTGGTCAACGGCTCGTGCCTGGTCTCTATCTTTCAAATTTAATGACCATAATTATCCCAACATATCCCAAAAGAAAAGGAAAGTATTATGATCCGTGTTCACATATAGATAATATAATCGATTTTTCAATATCATGGTGTTGACAAGGCCACAAACATGTACATAAACAATACAAACAGACGCACGTCTGGATTACTCCGATACTTCTTTCTAGACAAAAGAATTACACAGCAACAGGGTTACTACTATACAGGAGTGGTTACTTCACAGTTTAATCCTTTCAGATTTGACAACACTTGTGACTGATTAATTCGTGGAATTCTAGTCTTGAGGTACCAATAGAGAAAGACAACAAATCACTTGACAAAATTAGTAGAAAAGAGAGAACTAGTAGAATCGTCAAACGCGACTAAAGTAACTAGAAATTTCTGATACACGACTAAGGCAGGCATGTCATTTAGAAGCTATAACTGCAATCTATTGAAGAAACTGAAAGCACCATTTTCTCAAAAGGTCAAAGAAGAGGGACTTGTATACATAAGATTACAAAGCTGCCATAACTCATCCAAGTATTGACGATAATTAATAATATAACAATGATTTTGGTAACTGAAAAATGATACCTCGATGTGTCGACAATTTAATCCTGGAAAACAGACAAGAATAGCAGGTCTGTTCCTAAAAAACTTTCACCTCCGTGCAATTCGTTGCCCTGCTCCAAGTAATAGAGCCTTCCCGATTGCACTAGAATGAAGTCCACAAGCTAGAGCTACTGTTCCACCTATGACTATCCATTTCCAATCAATTCCATGATCCTTCTGTCTTCTGATGTTCATTGATTCACTTTTATCTTCTTCTCCAGTAACTGGTTTTGAAAGATCCATGCTTTCATCGAAAGAAATTTTTGTGGTAATTCTGGCCATAAGTGCACTTCTAGACAATGAAGCATCCGATTTCCTAGCATTCTGATAAGCTCTCAAACCAGCGTGCAATTTCTTGACAGTTCCCCACATCCCATG
>CAODLS013531527.1:0-17998 GCA_948243855.1 Flueggea neowawraea | reverse complement strand
AATGAAGACAGAAAAATCTATTAATTCTTTGTATCCAATGAAAGGCTGCTTGAAAGAACCACTTATCACTTTGATGAATTGGGGTTTTGATTTTGCAATTTATGGACTCACTTTTCGGATTTATTGTCATCGACGCTACATTTACTATATATCAATAATAAATAATAAACATTGATTATAATCCAAAATCAAAACCAATAAATAAGGCTGGATTCGAGCTGAGCCGAGCCGAACTTGAACAATAAAATCTATAGAGCTCGAGCTCAAAATCTTGTTCAAATTCGGCTAGTCACAAGACTCGCGAGCTCACAAACTTGTTCGTGAGTTTTTCGAACTCGGCTCAACAAATACTCAAATAAATTTATGGACGAGATTTGCTAGTTCAACTTTGAAAACAACTCTAAAAATAATATAATCAAATTTAGTTTAGTTTAATAAAATTATATTGAGCATGTAATTGAACCAAAAACTATTAAAAGTTTCAATTTGTTTCACAAGTTCAATCTAATATTAGATCACCTTATGCGAGCATGCTTAAATTTTTATAGACACAGTCAATTAGTGCAAGTTTAAACTTTTGTTGATATGGTCCAAATACTAAATATTATTCCAAATATAAACATAATTTTCATAATTTAGTTTAACACGCATATATATATGTATGTGTGTGTGTGTGTGTGTAAACGAGCATACAAACAAGTTTGATCATGAGCCTACAAACAAGTTTGTTCACTAGTTTTTTGGTGTTTAACCTCGGCTCGTTTATTAAAACGAGCCTAAAATTTTGTTCAAACTCGGCTTATTTATTATCGAGCTGAGTCGTGAACAAGCTTTTATCTAACCAAGCTCTGAGCCGCTCGCAAACGGTTCGGCTCATTTCTACCCCTACCAACAAAATACAAAATAAATCCAATCAGTGACAGATACATTGTCAAGGGGGCACCACAGTAGCAGTCGCAACTGATAAAATTAAAATAAAACCAACTGGATAAAAAAATATACTGAGTGAAAAGTACCGTGAAATCTCACATCAATCACCTTCTTAGCAAAAGCTCTAATATTTTGTACTTTAGAAAAAATTACATTTTTTTTCATTTCATAAATCCAGGCCTTCAATTATTTTTTAAGCTTTATTCGACCAATCTCTGAAAAATCTTGTAGATATAATTCTAGCATCCTCCTTAATTTGAAGATAGAGTAGTGGAGAAACCAATGGTGTTGGACTAGCATCTTCTTGTTGCTCAATCCATGGAAGAAATGAACTATCCAACAAGCAAAATAAATTGACATACTGGAGTTGATACCTTACTGGCACAAATTTGAAATTTTAAGTAGATTGAATGAAAGTGCATCGCAAATTACTGAATTATATATTAATTTAAATAGTAAAAGAAAAAAAGAACTACTTTTAAATTGTAAATACATGAACGAAAAATGTGCTAGATAGATTGATAAAACAAAAAACTCTAAAGATCGATCTTGCAATTGGTAATCCTGCAAATCAAACTAAGTATCTTATTATATTACTAATTGGTATTAGAGTCATAAATTCCATTTCCGTAGAACAAGTAATGATTTATAAACAAAAAACTAAGCAAGTTATTTTTTTTGACTGTGAAAAAATTTAAATGGTTCAACTTGACTAGAATCAACTTTTCACTCAGACATTTTAGCAAACATCTTACAGCTGCATTTAATTCTACAAAATTCCAGCAGTTTTGCAATGTCTCCCAAACCATTTGACAGAAATCAGCAAGAATGCATTTTATCAAACACCTGAGAAATCTAACCAATTCACTTCATTCATGCATTTAAACAAACACCTTCAAAATGTTCATCAAATCATTCTATAATAGAAAGCAATTATGTTGTTCAGTTGATTACCTTAATAACAACACAATCTTTACAAAGAAGGGGGAGACATCAACATACCAACATCCACTTGAAGTCCGATACCACCTCGCTCTACAAGCATCATTCCATGCCAACTCCAGTAAGGAAACTTTTGTAATAATTGATTTTGGGGCTTGAAACCACTTCAAAGCAACTTAGAATACATTGCAAGTTTCCATCATCTCCATATTCACTAGGCATAAGATAAGAGTGTCCCCTGCAAGGTGCAAATTTTGGCGGGACCCCATACTATATATGGGGTTCCGTCGGCCGGGAGGAGGGTCACCGGACCCCCCCACGGTCCGTCCCTGAATCCAATTGGAAATTGAAATCATCCACAGCTCCAATTGAAAACTATGGACTGATTAAAATTTGATTGGAAACCAAATAATAAAAAAATAAAAAGCAACAACTTATCAAAAAAAATACAAAGCAACAAAATATCAAATAAAAAATGAATAAAAGTGAATTGAGAACAGGAAAACCATCAAAACCACCAATTGAAAACAAATAAAAAAACTAATAAAATAAACAAAAAAATATCAAATAAAAATTTTAAAAAACCAATCGGATCTAGAAAACCAAGAAAAACATTTGAAAACTAATAAAAAAAACTAAAGAAAAACTATGAGACACCAAATCAAAATGAGTCAAAACCAATTGATAAATGAAAACCATCTTGGAAACCAATAGAAAACAATTTGAAATTAAAAAAAAAAAACCATCCATGCCACCGGCCCACCACAATTGACCAAAAAGAAAACTTCCTCCAAGCAGCAACACAACAACACGCATCAAATAAATCCCCTGCTACAATAGGTCACCTTCACCATATTTCACCACTCTTAGAACAACCCAAAACAATCGTTCACCAAGACCCATCTTCAACATTTAAATACTTACAAAAAATACCATAGATACCCATCATTGCCCACAAACACAAACATCACTCGAAGCTAAAAGGAACAGAATAATGGTTGAAAGATTAAAAAAATGAAAACAAAAGGACAAGAACAAAAAAGAAAAATAAAAAAAGAAAGAGAAATATGAGAAAAGAAATGATAAAAAGAAGATAAACTAAAAAGAAAAAAAAAAGGATGAAGGAAGGTCGTTGGAAATTGCCACTCACTGTCTTTCTTCTCAATCGCCAACACCATTAGAGGTTGCCCAGGCTAAGCCAACGCCTCCCCTCTTTGAACTCCTCACTTGGCTCTTCAAAATCTCAGATGAAGTTGAAGACGTAATAAACACAAAAGATTAAAAAAAAACAAATATCGTTGTACAGCTTCCAAAAACAAAATAGTGACTGTGTGTGAGTAAGAAAAGTTATATCCTGTGTAAATTTCGTCTTTTAAATTTTTATATAAGATAGAACTAAAACCCATTAGATTCATAAGAATTTACAAAGATTTTAATTTTAATTTGGAAGCCAAAAAGTAAGGGAGATCATAAGTCGGTTCGGATCGGATCTGACCTAAGAAATGGAACCGATCAGAAATTCGGTTCTTCCATTTTTTAAGAACTAGAACGAAGCGAAAAACCGAAAGACCTGAAATTTCGGGACAAAACGGTTCGGTTCTTATGGTCTTTTGAGATGATTCTGGTACGATTCTTGAGACTTTTTTCCAAAAAAAAACACATTCAATCAAATTTTTATATATATAAATAAATTTTACAACATAATATTAAATCTACAAATAAATTAAACCAACATAAAAGTAACTCTATACCAAAAATTAAATCCAAAAATAAATTAAACTATAAAATATTAACCTACACAACATAAAATTACAAATTACATACTAATTAATTCAACAATATCAAAGACAAAATAAATCTAATCCATTATATGTTAATTGTTAAACACATAATCAAACCCACCAATATAAAATAAATCACATTTATTATGTCTTAATAATTCAGCAATTGCAAATAAGGAATTATCATTAAGAGATCATATCATTAATTGTTTTTATTGTATAAAACACCTTTGAACACCTTTGTACATATTTGAATATTTATTGTACACCTATGTATACATTTGATGATTTAAACACCCATGATTATATATAATTAATTGTTAATATATATATATATATAATATTTTCGGTTCTTCAGTTTAGTCTGGTTCTAATATTGCTTAAGATCCAGACTCAAACCAAATGAAAATTTTGGTTCAATTCGGTTTAAAGAAAATCAAAAGTCAACGGTTCTTTTCTATTTTGGTTCTTTTCGATTCCGGTTCTTTTCAACTCAATTCAGAAATCTTCAGGACTCATACTCAACTCTATAAAGAAGGCTCAATTGGAAGCTCAAGCCCATGAAGCTATATCCAAGTTTGTCTTAAGAATAGAATCCATCTTATCATTTGAAGAATGTTGGATATTCGAAATTCCCGACATATCTCTAACTTACTTATAGATAACCCAACATTTCTCATTTGTAGGGTAAGTCTTTTATTTGCTTCTTAGAGCACAAACCTCAGGCTTCTTACTAACTTAAACATTGATGGAGCTTTGAAACCCTTGATCCACGCCTAAGGACAACTCAAGATTCAGAGTGCAAGATTAGGACTTAGAATTAGAAACAAGAGGATCGTTCAACCAAGAATTATCATTTGAACCCCAAAGCTTCCAGATGTCTCTCTCAATAATAATTCAAAAATTCATTATCATATCAAGGCAACAAAAATACTACATACAAGATTCCAATTCAGAACAATAAAAGATGAAAAATAACACATCAACCATTTGAATTAAACCTGCCAACTGCATAATGCAACATGGCTGCTATTTTTTATCCCATTTTTTTTTTGAGAAGTCACTTTATATGTTCTCATTCTCACTGGAAATCGAACTCATAACACCTAGTGTTAGATTTGACTCCATGTGCAATGACCTACAAACCCATTGGTTTTTTCTATCTCAAAATTAAACTTCAGTCGAACTGAATCTACTTGCAGGCCCTTCCAGAGTGAGTGAAGGCATATTTCCAGGATTGGATTCCAAACTAATATCTTCAAACATTCTTTTTGTAGCTGTTCATTCTCTACTTTACTAGATATTGTTCTTCACTTTAAGAAAGTCCAATCACGTCTGGCCTCGAGACAGTTAAGACGAGCCAGAACCACTTGTCACAATGACTTGATCAAGACTTAGGGTGTTTTTGGTATTGTGGTGACAAAAAGTATGATAAAGCAAACAATGATTGGTAAATGGTGGTTATAAAATTTCGTTTTCAAATCACAATTGAAGTGTTTGATTAAAACACTGCGACTTGGTAAAAGTTGTTTATCAAGTGTTTAGTAAAATTATGGTAGAAAGTGTGATTGAGGTATAAAATGATTAAAATAGATATTTTATGCCATAATACATATGATGAAGAGCTAAAGAATATAGAAAAGGCCATCAAGAGATGAAAAGAATGATGGCATATGTGGGATTTGAACCCACGATGAAGAGCTAAAGAACAAAAAATAAGATCAAATAAAAGTTTACCCAATCAAATTACATGAAAATTAAAATTTAAAACATAAAATTGTGTCTCTTGCAAAAAAAAAAAGACCCAAATTAATATAACGTAAGAACATTAAAAATAAAATAAAAATCACGAGTTTAATTTTGGGGTTTTTTTCTTTGGTTCATCAGACTGGAAGTAATTTCATTTCGTACTTTATCTATTTCTCGTTGCCTCTCATTTTTAGATGTGTTAGCTTCTTGGCACTTGTTGAACATCTAGGAATATATCAAGTGGCACAAAATCAGGGTTCTCATCAAATATTTGGAAGGCTTACTCACATATTGAAATTTTTTCGTATGTAATTATGCAATGCCATAGATGCAACAACAATATTCCTTTGCATTGGAAATGGAAAAAGGAGGCATGTTACGTAGTATTTTCCACCTTTTCCACACCCCAAAAGTCCGGGCTATACAATTTCTTAAAGATGAATGAGTTTTATTAAATATTTATCTCATTTTAAATCAAATATTTTTTTAACATATAAAAAGGGGAGTTAGAATACTTTTATGCATAAATTCATTTTCATACAAAAAGGTGAAGAAATCATATTCATTATGTTTGGACAATGGATAATTAGTATATGATCTCTTTCCTTCTCTAAGAGCCATTAAATACCTGTTGTTGTCTCAGATGTTGATAATTCTATTCCATTGGAATTACATTAATAGAGTCATTGGAATTACCAGAGTGGTCATGTTCATTCTCTAGGAATTTGCTTGGCTTTGAATGATTTTCACTACTGGATCAGTCATGATCTGATCTAGTTGTGCATGAACTATACTCTTTTGTTGATTTTTTCGCTTTATATAAATTATAAGCTCTTTATTTTTATCATTAGGAGTAGATAGTAGTGTTTCTCCCCCTGTCGTAGGATCATCCTCACTTTGCATAAGTTGTCCCTATGCTTCTATGATTCCAGCTCTAGTAAATTCGATTTCAGTAATGAGAGAGGGTAAAGAATCAGAATCAATATCCCAAAAATTTCCTTCCTCCTCTCTACTACTACTCTCCTCCTGAAGGAAATTTTTTGGTTTTCTAAGAAGGTAACATCCCTTGAGACAATAGTTTTTTTTATTGTAGGATTATAGCACTTATAATCCTTTTTATCAGGGGCGTAGCCAATGAACACGTACTTCTTTATCCTATGATCAAGTTTGGATGAGCCTTTGGAATGAACAAATGCAGTACAACCAAAAACTTCGAAAGGAAGAGTTAAGCGTAATCTAGAATTAGGAAAATATTTTTTAAACATATTGAGAGGAGTTTCATAATTTAGAACTCTATTAGACATTCTATTAATACGGTAAGTAGCAGTTAAAACAACTTGTCCCCATAGATACTTAGGAACCTTCATAACGAGCATAAGGGCACAGACAACTTCCAGCAAGTATTTATTTTTCCTTTTAGCAATTCCATTTTTCTTAAGGGTATTAATACATGTTGATTGATGCACAATACCCTTTTTCTTTTGAAAAAACTACCCACAATTTCATTTATATACTCTCTGCCATTATCTAAGTGTAAAATAATGTTTTTTGTTTGAAATTGAGTCTCAAACATTTTGTAAAAGTTTTGAAACAACTGACTTACTTCATATTTTTCACTGATTAAGTACACCCAACATAGTCTAGTATGATCATCGATAAAAGTTGCGACCTTTTTTTTTAGAATTAGTTTTGATCATAGAATGACCCTAAACATCACTGTGAATCATAGAAAATGGTTTTGAAGACACATAAGATTTCAAAGGATAACTGCTTTTATGTCTTTTTGCCAAAATGCAATGTTCACAAAAAAAAATTGAACTATCCATATTATTAAACAATTGAGGCAATAGTTTTTGAAGATAATTAAAACTAGGATGACATAAACTATTATGCCAAATGAGGATTTGATCCTTAACTGAAGAAGAATTGACATTAATGAGGGCAAGAGTTTTTTTATTTTCAGATTCTTCATCAAAAAAATAATATAGTTCCTCTCTTAGTTTAGCACTGTCAATCATCTTCTCTGTAGTATGTTCCTGAAAAATAAAATGGGATTCGAAAAAAGAGACAGAACAATTAGAATATTGAGCAAGTTTGCTCACAGAGAAAAGGTTACACACAAGTTTAGGCACATGAAGAACATATTTTAGGCAAATAGTAAGAGCCAGAAGTACATAACCTTTACCAGCTATAGAGAAACGCTGGTCATGTGGTCAGAGGCTCTAGAATATATAATCCATGGAGTAGAATTACTAGGATAAAAACAAGAAAAACCATTGGGATTACTACCTAATTGAGCAACTGAGACATTAGGGGCACTATATGATTCAGACTTAGGTTTCAGTAATTTGTAAATATAATTGATTTGCTTTTGACTAAATGGTCCTGACTCTACCTCATGAGCTGTATGTGTCCTTGTAAATTTTCCTTCGTGTGAACCCTTCTAGTTGGTTGGCTTTCCATGTAGTTTCCAACAGGTGTCACATGTGTGACAAGCTTTATTGCAGTAGTCACACTACACTTTTTCCTTATCTCCACTTCTCTTGCCACTGTTTCCAACATTTTCAGCAGCTAATGCAGAGTTAATTTTTAGCATTAGGGACTGTATTTTTCTTCCCTAGAATCACTTGACGTCTGCTCTCTTCTCTGTGGATCTCAGCAAACACTTCATTGATAGGAGGTAAGGGTTGTCTTCCAATAATCCTTCTTCTAACCTCATCAAATTCCACATTCAATCTAGCCTGGAATTTAAAAATTCTATTGTCCTCTACTGTCTTTCCATAGTGATTGAAATCATTAGCAGATTTCCACTCATAGCTATTAAAAAAGTCTAAATCTTGCCACAAATGCTTAAGAGTATTAAAGTATTTTGTGACTGGATTCTCACCTTGAAGTATCTCTGGCAATTTCAATGTCAACTCATACACTTAGGATTGGTTGCCAAGATCAGAATATGTGAGACTAACATTCTCCTAAATCTCTTTTACAGTATGATAGTCGTCACGACTCATTTTCAGACCATGACCAACGTACGAGGCAAACCGTCTAAAGAAGTCTGGATCATCTCGCACAAGCCTCAGAAGATCATACATTCTACCCAAATTATACATTTTCAAACCATTTATTAAATCAAATAAATATAAGTTAAAACATAATTTATATATGAAAATATATATCAAAATATAAACATATCAAATATTAACAAAACATATAAGTTGTTGGTGAATTTTTGGTCTATGTGTTGGATAGCGTTTTGAGGAGCGAAAGTGACTTGGAAAGAAAGCAAGAAAATCAACACCAATATTTATAGTGGTTCGACCAACCTTTCCTACATCCACTACCTAAGTCTCACTTAAGCTTTTCACTATCTTGATGATTGATTGTGGCTCTATCCAACAATGTCAATACAACGAGGTTGATTACGTCTCAACACCTCCAAGGCCTCCAATGTTGTTTTGCTTAAGTTCACAACAAACCTCTCTTAATGTTGTTTTCTACATACTTACAATAAACCTATCTCACACTTTCAAAGTGTACGAAAAGAATACAAAAGATGAAGCTTTATGCTAGAGTTTTGGTTGTATGAAATTTGATGCTTAAATCTTGATCTTTAGCTTGATTTGGTGTTTTTGGAGTGAGGAATTGATAGAAGTATTAGCACAAAGCTTGCATATGTTATCCCACACCATTTCTACATTCTCTTGCGGTATTTATAGCCATTCCATCCAATATGACCGTTGGTGGTGAGAATATGACCGTTGGAGTACATTTATATCCGCTGCAGCTTTCTGGGTTGATGCTGTACTCGAGAGACACCATTTACTTACTCGAGTGACACTCCTTATTGCTCGAGTGAGACAATGTAAATCACATCACCTTGAACTCTTCCTTACTCGAGTGACTCTTCTTGTTTACTCCAATGATATGGCATATGGATTACTCGAGTGACATTTATCTTGTTACTAGAGTGAGTAGCTTCAGCTCGTAGCCCATTCCTCTATTCTTCGTGCATTACTCGAGTGATAATTTATCTTACTCGAGTGAAATAAATTGGGAACAAATGTTACTCGAGTGAATCATCCTCTTACTCGAGTGAGGCTTTGACGATATCATTGTATTCATCATCAAAACACAAAAAGAATATTAATGTTGATCACCCATGATCCAACATCAAATTCCTGTTTATTTCTCTTTCTAATTCATCTCCTCAAGCAAGGAATTTATGATAGATTCTACACTAGCATCTGACGGACCATCAATCTATGTAAAATAGTTGCACCTTCCTTCCATATTCTGCAAAAACACATTGATAAGCTTGCATATCTCAATTCAGTTACAAACATTTTTATGCAATTACAACAGACATTACAACAAACGTATAAGCTAACTTACAGCTCAACCACATTCATAAAACCTTCTTCCTAGATTACAAAGAGTCCTTGAAGTCCTCACACCAGCTTCAATACCATAATAACAAAGCAAAACCCCATTCTTTCTAACTGAACTTGCAACTGAATTTGAAGAATTTGCACCAAAATGGGACATGACGTATGGACGACCAAACCCACACCTTCCACAATAAAAAATACAACATTAACTAATTCAAACCATAATTTAACTAATTCAAATCACAATTTCATCAACCTAAAATATTCAATAATCAAAAATCTCGAACCCTAAATCCGTAAAAATCTAAAAAATATTATTGAAAATACTCACTAGAGACGTCGCCGGAGGTCGGAGAGGAACGGTTTTTACGGTGGCCGGTGGTTTTCCTAGAAGCAGAGCAATAAGGAACAAGCGAGTTTGGGAGTAGCAACTGGGAGTGAAGCCAATGGGTGTGGAAGAAAAATGAGAAGAGGCTTCTGTTATGTTAAAACAGATGATAAGACTTTTTTTTGTAACTTCTTTTGCTTTATATGGTGATTTTGAAATTATCTGAGTTGTCCCTTTTTGCTCCTATAACATTCCTCTTTTATTCCAGATCGACAACGGGCTATTACGTGTCTTGTAACAATTGCTTCAGTGGGCATTTTTGAAACACTTAAAGAAGTCCAAGTACAACCTTGTAACATATTAGACCTTTAGGAGTTTTTCGTAACAAAACACAAAGTTCAGGTATCATGAGTGAAATTAACTCGCCTTTTAAAACACCTTAAATTATGTTCTCCTCTTCTGAATCGCTCCCGCCTCACTCGTCTTTCTTGCACCCCACTAATCGCTCACCTCAAATCTTAATCGTATGCTTCTCACATTGCGTGAACATGAAGATATCACCACAGATAATGACAAAATCTTTAACACAAAGGTTTGGGTTTAAGTTTTTCTAGATGAGCTCAAACTTTCCCCATTTGGTTTGAATGTTTGAGGTGTTATGCTAGTAGGACTACACATGTTTTGGGTTTGTAGTGAGGATCGTTGGGTAGTTGATTGATTTTGTTTTGGTGAAGAAATCAAGTTGATTTTGCGTCTATTAGTTTCAATTATGTTTACAACTCACTCTATCATTAATCTTTCTGGGTTTGTTTTGATAAGTCATTTTAATTGCTCCCACCAGTAATCGAATTCACACGATGCTTACGTTGGAATTGACTCAAATACCAATGAGCTATAAGCCATTGATGGGTTTTCCCTACATTGATTATTAATTTTTGAATATTTAACATGATAATATATGTTCTAAAATTTATAGTCAATGCTCATGATAATTGATAATTAGGCTATTCTTTTTTATAATGAAAGAGGTTGTTTTGATCTTATTTTGTTTTATAAGAACTACAAGGGATTTTATCTCAAATATTCAAAATATAAATTTAAATTTCTAAAATGCATAAGCATCCAAAATGTATACATAAATGAAACTCTTTAATTACAATTGCAAAATTGCTGAAATTTGATATTTTGATCATCTTTCGATAGCGCGTCAGAAGTTTGACCGTGTGCTGACCATGCATTTGACCGCACACCAAAAAGCTTGACCACACGACAAAATGAGTACAAAACAATAACAAACTGATCTCATTATTCCAGAAAAAATGATTACAAAACAAAAACACAATATTCTCATTATTCTAGATACGAAAAATGAGTACAAACCGAAAGCAAACAAGTACAAACGAGTAAATGCATACAAAACTGGGTACAAATTGAACACAAATGAGTATAAAAAAGTACAAAATGAGAACAAACCGAGTATAACGAACAAATGCATACAAAAATGAGTACTGACTTATCACTTTAATCACTAAAAAATGAGTAAATTACTAATAAATGCTTACAAAAAGTATGTACAAATTGAGTACATCTCACAATTTTTTAAATTTATTTAGTCAATTTTACAAAACGAGCACAAAATTGCTTCAATTGGTTTCATTCAAATTCAAATTATTTAGAACTTTTTAAAACTTATTAATGAAACAAATTAATCTAGGGACTGATGTTATATTTTTACAAATTTATAGGGATTATTAATGTAATTTTTTAAAAATTGCATATCTCCGTCTTCTTCCTCCTCCACTATGGCGCGGCAAGGTTAGATTCGTTCAGTCCTTCGATAGTGTCTCTCATCGACTACTCGTTGTTGAATGTCATGAATCTAAAGCCCATTGGTTCCAGTCTCCCGATCGTTGATAATCTGAAAGCAAAACAAATCAAACCAACGTAGCATAGATAGTAAAACAAAACACATCTGAGATACTGGATCAATAAGGTCGAAGAAGGCTGGGCTATGAGAAGGCGACACAGACTGAAGAGGCGGAGAGAGAAAGAAGATAAGGAGTTAAAGAGCAAAATGGGGGCAGAGAAAGAGAGGGACAGAGGGAACCAGAGAAGGAGACCAAGTGAGAAGAGGAGAGAGGCAGAAAGGGAGCCGGAGAGAGAAATGAGAGAGGGAGAAGGTGAAGGTAAGGAGGTGAGAAAGACGAGAGAGAGGGGGAGAGGAGAGAGAAAATGAAAAAAAGGATATAAATATTTGGGTATAATTGAAACTATAATTTGAGATGTTTTATTTCTGAAATTAGAATCACCACTTTGAAAATATTAAAATCATAATATAAAAAGTAGACAGGGAGGCTAATTTCCTGAACTACAATTGTAAAAACGAATTGTCCTTTATCTTACCTAATTACGTTCATGATTTTAATAGTATATTTAGATTTTTGTTTTATGACTTGCCTAATTACATCACGATATTAATACAGCAAAACAAAACCAAAACTAATTTTTTAGACCTAACCAACAAACTAAATCCTAAACTACTCTTTAGAGGAACCAAAGTAGTGTTAGCCTCTGTCGATTTGCAGGTATGCAAATCAAGATCAACACAAGTGGGATTTCAAAGAAGAAATCACAACTAATGAATTAAGATCAACAAACTCAAACACAAATATCCAGAAACTTGATTTATAGTCACCACCGCCAATACCTTGTCCCTCTCTTCCTTGTACTGATTAACATTATAAAACCCAATTCTCTCTCTCATTATGGTCTTGAACCCAATTCTCACATTTAGGAGAAGAGATTTTATGTCATTACCAAATGGTTGAATTGGTTTTTCACGTGGACATTACATGTCAAAAAATATTCACGTGGCGTCCTATGTGCATACTTTCCATGCACTTGACGGAGTCAAGAAAATTTTTAAAGATATTAAATTTTGAAATTTAAATGGCTCAATGGATGAAAAGTAAAGTTAAGGGCCTTCAGAGAATGTTGTTTTAAAGTTCAGGGGCGAAATCATGGGTTCAGCCTTTTAAAACACCTTAAATTATGTTCTCCTCTTCTGAACCGCTCCCGCCTCACTCGTCTCTCTTGCGCCTCACTCATCGCTCACCCCAAATCTCAATCGCCTGCTTCTCACATTGCCTGAACATGAAGATAACACCACGGGTAACGAAAAAATCTTTAACACCAAGGTTTGAGTTCAAGTTTTTCTGGATAAGCTCAAACTTTACCCATATGGTCTAAATGTTTGAGGTGTTGTGTTTGTAGGACTACACATGCTTTGGGTTTGTTGTGAGGTTATTGGGTAGTTGATTGATTTTGTTTTGGTGAAGAAATTAGGTTGATTTTGCGACTTTCAGTTTCAATTATGTTAGCAACTCACTCTATCGTTAATCTTTCTGTTTTTTTTTTTGATAAGTCGTTTTAATTGCTGTCACCAGTAATCAAATCCACAAGACACTTAGGTTGAAGTTAACTCTAATACCAATCAGCTACAAGCCATTGCTGGGTTTTCTCTATATGCATTATTAAATTTTGAATGTTTAACATGATTATATATTTTCTAAAATATACAGTCAATTCACATGGAATGTGCCTTGAGGAATATGTTCTTTTTTTATTGTTGAATCTGAGCTCGCTGATGTTAGTAATAAGTAGTTGTTTCCAAGAGATGATTTTTTTGCATCGCATTATTTTGACTTGTACATTTCCAAGTTGAAAATTCATGTTCACAGGACTCAATAGAGTCCCAAAGTGGGTTTGGTTGGACACCCTGTAAATTTTGTTGCGCCATCTCTTGAATCATGAACAACCATGTCACTGGTTTTAGGTTCACTGTACTGTCTCTACTGTATTAGCTACACTGTAAAATCTCATTTGTTGAGTCAATTGGGGTTACTCTCTCAATTTATGAAAACATTCTAGCCTCTAATTGCTAGTAACTTTCATTTTTTTTAAGTTGTGATCTGTGGAAAATGCAGTGCTGGCCATGATCTCGTCTTCAACATGATTGAGCAATCAAATTCTTCTTAAAACTCTAACTGCATTTTATCATGAGCTAGTCATTAAGTGATCACAAATATAAATACTTGTGCAGCTAACAATGGTGCCGATTCTGCCGAAACACAATTACTTTTGCGACTATTCTGGCTATAGAAAAAGGAGAGGAATATGTATCTGTATGGTTTTATCGAATGAACTGTTGATAGATTGTAATTCTATTATCTGTTTATGACTATATAGGATTTATTAATAGTGTATTCCAACTACTACTTCAACTCCTATATATTAAAATACTCTTAATCTAAGTTGTTAAAATCAATCACTTTATTCTTCAAATGATTACGAAATTTCTTTATTTTTGCAGGATAATCGATAGAAGACATTAGAATAGCATCACAACATCAAAAGCAGTTTAAAAGTTTTCTTATAATTTCAGTACTTGATAGGCTTCAAGGTATTCCTTTTTTTTTCCTCACATTGTTGATGATTTAACAGTTTTTTACTAATTGATTGATGCTGAATAAAATATTATGCTATTTAAGCTTTGAGTTATACGCCTTAGGTGACTATTGATTAATTGATATTGAATTTGGATTTAGATGGATCATAAAAATTTTGAAGACGATAATTTTGAGAAATTGCGACTGATACATCTTTTAGCATGTGCACAAGCTGTGTGTACAACGTTGTGTTGGTATGTGAGAGTCAGGCGTCAACGAAGGATTCTCAACAGTCAAATTGCACAAGCTGAGTGTATCGATTTCATGGCTGACACTAGCATCCGATGATGAGCAAAATGAACCATCTCTTGCACCAAAAAGATCGCGACATTCAGAGGCGTCAAGTTTCACTAGGACCAAGAAAGCGAAAACAGTATCTAGCGTCGATGAAGTGAAACTTCTGATGGAGGGTATTAAGAATATGACCAATGCTGTTGTGCAGGCAATTAAAGAGATAGCAAAAGCCAAAGAAGATACTTTAGCTAGTGGTGAAGTATGGGATTTATTATCAAAATTGGAGCTCGAGGAAGATTTTATGCTGAGAGCTTATATTTTTCTTGCGGAAAATCCAGATATGATGAGAGCTTTTGTAGGATGTCCTAGTGAAGTTCGCAAAGGAATGTTGTTGTTTGTGATGAAGCGTGATGGTAATTAGGCTATTTTTTATAGTTAAGTAGGCTGTTTTGATCTTATTTTGTTTTATAAGAACTAAAATTTTAAAAACGATTTGTCCTTTATCTTACCTAATTACGTTCATGATTTTAATGGTATATTTAGATTTTTGTTTTATGACTTACCTAATTACATCACGATATTAATTAATGTAAATTGTAGAAATAAGTTTAATCAATAATCATAATAATAACATATTTAAAAAAATTATAAAAAATTAATTATCATTATTGTGGATAGTTATTTAAATTATTTATTCTTATTAAGATAGTCTACATGATAAGTATGTATTTAAAAATACTCCACAAATTATCCCAATATTTTTTTATGTACTTTGTAGTTACGGATGATAATAAGGATGTAATTCAATTGCAAATCAATATAAAATATTTTTTAAAATTAAAAATATTAAAATATTAATGAGGATTGTTATTTTTTATCATATGTAACTTTTTCATTAAATACAATTTATTTTTTATTAAAAATTAAAATTCAAAAGTAACAGATTTTTCTCAATAATCTATTAAAATACAATTTTTTATAATTAAAATATTTTTTCCCTATTGTATGCAATAAAATTTATTATCAAATTTCAGAGTATATATTTATATTAAAAAATTAAATTATAAATAAAAATACTTTAATAACGTATAACGCATGTAAAAAAAACTAGTTATAATGAAAGAACGCAACCAACCAATTTATTGACTTGTATATAAAGTATATAACATTTATTTGTAAAAGGTGTTTTTATCTTTACTTTTTATCATTTATTCTTAATTAGAAAATGATAAATTTATTAGAATTTATAAATAAGTTAAGTTTATGAATTTCAAATATTAAGATTCTTCGCACAATATTAATATTTTATTAAGAGGTTTTTTTTTTAGAAACAATTTATATTAATATAAACTTTTATATTTTTAAATATAAATGCTTGAATTTTAACTTTATGCTTATAATAAATTTACAAAATATCCAACCAAACTAATCAAAATCAATTAAGCTCTCAATTTACTATTTAATCCAAGATATCAGATAATCAGAAGATCAATTGAGAACTTTTTCTTATTGAATATGTAGTTTTCATTGAGGCCACGAAGTACAAAATCTCACCAAGCCCTACACAATTATATTATAATATGATTGATAACTAATATGATCTTCTGATAATGACCTCCAACTCCACCATTAACAAGTCTAGGGAAAAGGGAAAAAAGAAGCTTCTAGGAGTAAGGATGGGCAAATAGGCCCGCCGAACTCTGTTTATATTAGGGTTTAGGTTTGATTTTTCGCCCATATTGTCAGGTCGAGCTGAAAAAAAGTGTCCTAATGTCAATTTTGGGTCGAGAATGGGTTTGCAAAAAAATAGGTTTGATCTAGTCCGAATATATATATATATATAAGTGGTATGCGGATCATCCGGCCTTTTTGGCTGGACGGACCTAGACAATATATTCAACCCGATCAATCGAGCCTAGTCTAACCCGGTTAATTAGACTGAAAAAATGGTTTGTAATCCGGTCCAGTCCAGTACCCAACCCTAGCTAAGAGTTGGAAGACCAGCTTTTATGTTTTAGCTATGCCCAAAAACTTTATATTATTTCTCATTATATTATTATTTTTAAAAAATATACAGTTGAGGTAAAGAGAAAGTAGAATAAATTCACAAATTAATAAACTACTCAACTGATTAATCCGTTCAATTCATTTGCATTTAAACTAAATAATATTTCTTTTTGCTTGTTTTGTTTCCATGGTTGATCAGTCTATAGTTAGAATTTTTGTGACATGAATGTCTGTTTATATCATAAATGTTGTTAATGAAATGAACAAATGTATAATTGCCTATATATCTTTTGCGTGGCTTTGCCAATGCTAAGCTTTAATCAAACCTTATTACAATCTACTAATTCATGTCTCTAATAACATAAATTTTGATAAATGTGAAATAAGCAAAGATATGGAAAGTAAGATAAATAACAAAGCAACAAGTCAAACTTTAACACAAAAAAAAATAGAAATTGAAAATCTATATTTCAAAAGAAAATTACTTTGAGGCCCCTTATTTTTAATGTAATATCTCATTTGACCCCTAATTTTCGAAACCAGACTATTTGGCCCTTATAGTTTTTACCATCATTAATATACTATTGATATGGCACATCAATTGATGACAGAGTTAACATCGAATGAACAAAATACTCACAATTCTTTAGCACCCCAAAACACCCAAACTTACCGACCACTAGAAATAAACCCAAACCACTAGATCCCACACTCAATCTGACAACACACCATTACTATATCTAGACTCAATCACCACCTTTGCCAAAATTATACCTATGAATTGACTCAGCATTGATGTCCAGAGATGAAAGTACTCTTGATAATACATCGAGACCGAGGACTGGCCAATCACCTAAAACTTGACTATAACCACTATAAAAGAAACTAACCAAATAAATTGAGAACATCCACCATTAAACCATTGTTATCAACAAGTGATAAGTACCATTAAATCAAGACTCCTTTACTTAGATTGGAAGGAAGGAAGGAGGGAGGGAGGGAGGAAAGGAGGGGGAGAAAGAGAGAAGATCATATTGGGAAAGGAAGAAGAGGAAAAGAGATTTTAAGAATCGGACGATAATTTTCCTATTTTTTTAGGAAAAAGAAGAGCTAGAGAGATTTTTTTTTTTT
>CAODLS013531298.1:0-15527 GCA_948243855.1 Flueggea neowawraea | reverse complement strand
TGTCAATATATAATTCGTCCACTTTTGCGCAATCAACTTTGACTGTTTGACCGTGTGCCACGTGGCGAAATGTGATTGGTTCGTGTGTCTTTTTCGAATCCTTCTACCGCTGTCACGTGTCGCGATCCGAGTGATCTGTGTACAACCAATAGAAATGCGCCACGTCACCATTTCAGAACAAATGAACAAATTCATCTGTGTTGCCTCACTCAGTATTTTTCGATCAGGTTTTCATCGATTTGACGACCTTCCAAATGAAATTTCGCTACAAAAGTTTGGCAGGTGTCATTTTCAAGGTCGCTGATCTCAAATCTTTTGTCGAAATTTTGAAATTCCAACTTTCATAATTTGACTCCAGATGGACTCGAACTAAAAACGACGTTCAAGGCGGAAATTCGAATACCAAAAATCACAGTAGACATTCTAGACAGAGACCAACAATATTTTGGAAACATATTCGAAAAAATCGTGTTGGCTCTGACACCAATGAATGAATCCTATATCGGTTTAACTAATAAACAGTATAATAAATATGATCGACTTACTAATCTCGATTCCAGCGGAAGCTTGCAGCGGAGTAGGACCAGTTCTATGTTGGTCTTACGAGCAAACCATGGTTGAAATGTCAACGGGAGTGCTTGGCTATTTTGCAGTTTAGATGTCATATGTGATCTGTGCAGGACTCGGGACAGGAGACCGAACCTCTCTCTCTCTCCCGATTGAGAGCTTTCTCTCTCTCTCTCTTTATGTGTGTGTTGTGTTGAATGAGAGGAAGGAGCAAAGCTTCTTATATAAGCCTCTAACGGGCTAACGGGCCTAATGGGCCCAACCGGCCCATTTCATCCTTAACTCAATTAGGCTTGTCAATTGGTCTCGGTTCATGTCCCGGTTCACACTTTGACTAACCGAGTTTGATTCTCCTCAATTGGGCTTTTCAATTGATCTCGGTTCACGATTTCGATTCATACATCGACCGACCGAGTTCGGTTCACCTGTCATGGTTGAACCGCATTTTCCAACAGAAAACTCCAAAGCCTCATAGCCCTAAGTGATGGGAACTTGCAAACAAGTAGGGCAAAGCCAAGGGCCTCACCCACATCAATTCTAAGTCCCTTGATGAGCAACACTATATATTTCAAAGTTCTTATAAGATAATACCTAAATATACTAAATTTATAGTCTAGGATACTAAAATAATTTTCAACAATAATCAAATTATAGTTGAGTCATTGAGTACTTGAATAATTTTTACCATTGAAAAAACTCATTATTAAATTTATGTGCTTAAATAATTTTCAATGGTAAAAAATTCAGAATATGATTTCTAATAGAATCGTGCCCCTGATCATCATGCATCAATGCCTCCACTACAACATCAGTTAATCATTTCATGCCGTTGTCGTCTTGGATTAATTCAATGGACCACTATTCTTTTCTTAACCCAAATAAACTCCACCCATATCCTAAAACATCAATACAAAGATCAAATAACAACAATGATCAAAGTAACTCATATGAATCACTAATCACTTTACATGCATTACAATCAAAATATTGAAAAAGCATAAGATATAACAAACTAACAAAACAACCAAACTACCCAAACACCAGTATCGACACTGACGGGGACGAAAACTAATCACCAAAGTCATGGACCAACAAAACTGGAGATGTAAAAGTTGATGGGTAGCAAAGTTGAAGAAGACGACGCAAAATAACTAGAGGCCACAACAATTCACAAGAGACGCATGAACCACCACCACCGGACAAACCTGCTAAAACCAGCCGCCACAACAATTTACATTGCAAAAACACCTAAAACAATTACGCCTGGAGAGAAGAAATCTAAACCGAGAAAAAGGAACAGAAAAAGGGCACAAAGAGAATATATTTAAATATTAGAGGTTTAAATAGGTAAAAAAAAAAGAGTTAGAGCGACGTGTCGAAAGGAAAACGAAGAAACAAAGGTTTTTAGGGGTATTTTTTACGTGCTAGACTTCAATGGATCTTTACTTAAAAGTTAAAGCAATGTGCAGGAGACTAGTATTAGTCAGAAACAAATATGGATGAATTTATGGTTTATAGATACCGAGCCAATTATAGTGTCACAGATCATTTATTCAATAATCAGTAGAAATAATTATAATAAATTATAAAAAAATATTACTCTTTCTTTTTTAAATAAATATTTTTTAAAATTATTTTATACATATTAAAAAAATAATTAAATTACATTAAATATAGTGCTATTTTACTATATTATTCTTATTGATAACTCATTGAAAATATAAATTATATAGTATATAATTCATTAACTACAGGGGTATATTTAAAAAATTATTTCTAATTTTTTTTGAATTTGTAAAATATTATTTATTTTAATAAAAAATTAATTTTATTAAAAAATTACTTATTTTGAAAAGGAGGAAATATTGTTTAGTGAAAGCACTCTTTATTGCGTAGTCAATTACACAGACTTTTGAAAAATAGTGTTTGGGTTTAGAATTGCAAACAAAATGTTCAATTAAGTTTCCGTTTGACACTTGTCTGAAAACAACTGTATTCAGCATAACTTATTGTTGTATCAGTGTTTTCAATTTTTTACTATTTAAAAATTTATAATTTATTATCAATTATTCACTAAATTTTATATTTTTGAAACAAGCCCTTGATAAGTTGTTCAATAGTAAACAAAAATTTGATAAGTTGTTCAATGTTAAAAAATCTAAAAATTAGATGCTCTCTTTTTATAAATAAGAAAAAAAAACATGTATAAATGCTTGCAATACATTTTGCATCACTCAATTGGAACATGTCATGCAGAACATATACATGAAACTTCTCCCTAATGGTGATAAAAGTAAAGTGACATTTTTTGGCCGCTAAAGATCTTTTTTCCCGTCTTCTTTGATACTTAACATCGTACCTATCCGCCTTTTGTATATGATCTCAAAAGTAATTTCTGATAAGGAGAAAATAAAAAAAGGTAAAATGTGATCAAATGAAATAATGGCACCAAAGTTCCCACTAATTTGCACATGATAAAGAGTAAATAATTTCTCGTTGGTATCATCGTCGTGCAATCAAAATATGAAACATTGGATTTGGTACTAATTTGCTTTTAATTTCCACAAAGTTAGTGCCTAATCATGATTAGGTAGGCAAAGTTTTGCTAACTAATAATATATTTTACATATAAACTCTTCCGCTCTTTCTTACTTTTCATCTTTTCTTATTTGTATATCATTTCTATTTTTGGAAGAAGAAAAAAATACAAGGAACCGAAACTCGATTAAGTGTAGTTAAAAATTATTTTTTTAATTTAAAAGTAAGAGGAGCTATTCATACCTTTGAATCTTAAGAAGTTAAGATAGAAATTCATAAATTATTGCTCATCAATAAATGGGATAATTGTCCACTAAGAATTGTAATAAATTAAAGTGAAATGAACTCGATTTATAATTAAAGATCTCGAATTTAAATCCTAACTAGAAAAATTCTGTAGTACAATTTGTAACCGAAACAATAAAGAGTAAGTAAACGGTTGTCAAATAATCTTCAAACCAGTCGCTAATTTCTTATACCTTAGTTAGTAAGCATAATATTAATACATGACTTTTGCCGTCTTGACCCCTCTAAAGACTACAAGTCTACAACTTGATGATATAAGTTGGAGACTTGGAGTCTCCTCACTACATCTTTGTATCTCCACCACACACAAGTCAGTCTTTCCATGACCCAAAAAGAGAAGAATTTTCCTTATCCCTCAATCAAGTGCTCATCACTACCAGCAACCAATTATAACAAATTCAGGTAAGCCTGATATTTATGTTGTGTATGTACCTGCATAAACAAAAGAACTCATCTTTTTTGGTAGCTTTATGCTGCTGTGATGACCGGTTTCAGTTCGGTTTTGGTTCTACAGGTCAGCGAGTGAAATTATCTGATCAGAGAGCATATAAAGAGAGGACCATTTTCTGATTAAGGAGGCAGGATTCCTGCAGCAACTAAACCGGTCCCCATATTTGGATAAAACCACACAAAAACACGGTTTACAATTTCGTACCCTTTTTCATTTTTTGTTCTCTTTATCTTTGGCACAATTTAAAAAGATGCTCTTTCTGGGTCGTTTTCTAGCTGGAGTCTTCACAACAATATTGCTGTGAACTCAACAACACAACAACCGTACCCAGACACAGACACTCTTCCGTGCCCTTCCTCTTTTCTCCAAGAAAACCCTTTTTTTTTTCAAAAATTGAAACATCGAACTCATCAAACAAAGTCCATACCTTTTCTCTTTCTTAATTTTGCGAGTCAAGTAGAAAAGAAAAATTAAACGTATTTGGACTAGAGTAGTATTACAGTTGGTTGTTATAGTAAAAATGCATCGGCGATTGCTAGACACAGGGCTGAATACTACTACAAATGGAACCAAAACACACTCCAACTACAATAGCGAGACGAATTTGGACGCCAACATGGTAATAATCCTGGCTGCTCTACTCTCCGCGCTGATCGGCGCGTTAGGCCTCAACTCAATTGTCCGCTGCGCGCTGCGCTGTACCCGGAGGTTGGCAATGGAGACGCCGGAGCAAGCCGCGGCACGGCTGGCAGCGACGGGGCTGAAGAAGAGCGATTTGCGACAGATTCCAGTAGCGGCATACGGCACGTCGTCGGGATTTCCAGGGACGGAGTGCCCTATCTGTCTAGGAGAGTTTGTGGACGGAGAGAAAGTACGGGTGCTTCCTCAATGTAATCACGGGTTCCACGTCAGATGTATTGACACGTGGCTGGTGTCGCACTCGTCTTGTCCGAATTGCAGGCACTCGTTGCTTCAACAAAAGACCACCGGTTCGAGTGGTTCAGGTGAAAATGATCAAAACGTTGTTGGTAACACAACACAAAGTTGATTCGTTGAGTTAATGTTTGATTAGATGGAGAAGGTTAGACTTTTGTTTATGATAATCAGTGACTAATTGTGTCTCATGAGAGTAATTACACTGTCTAATGAAAAAGATTTTTGAGGACTAAATTGAAATGAGAGAAGATTTTTGTTATATGGTTTAGAATTGTAATTGTCTGATCTGAATTAATCTTTTAATTATGTGGCTGTGGATGGAATATTATGTTTATAGTGGACACGAATTTTAAATTCCATAAGAATTTACTGTATAATCCAACTTATGTATTATTTACATGAATTAGATGAATTGAGTAGGGGTGGTAATTTCTGATAAGACCCGTTTAAATAACACGACTCGACACGAAGTTAAACGGATTTGGATTTGCCATAAATCCGTTTATGACCCAGGAAAAATGAGTTTAAACGGGTTCAACTCATTTAACCCGTTTATGACCCTTTTAACTTGGGTTAACATGTTAATCGACCCGATTACAACCCGCTAATACATTTAACAAACCCTAAAACATAAACCCAGTTTTTCACTCTCCTCACTCAGTCACTCACTCTCTCTATCGCGCCGGACACCCACACCAGTCGACATATATATATTTCTAGAGTTTCTTTTCATATTAAAAAGTTAAGAATTATGTCGGTTCCTTATCACAGTAAAAGATAAATCTACCTTCATCATGATAATACATATGATATCCATAAATTGAATGATGTGTAAAACTACCATTTTAAGTTTCCAGTACACTTTTTTTATAAAGCTATACTTGTTGAGTTGTTGGTTCACCAATTGGTAAACATCAGTTCTTTGGCCAAATTGGATGCTTAAAACTTATTTACCTCTTTATTCCATTTCGTACATCTTTATTAAATACACAATAAATATTGGAAGTCAATACAGAGATTTCAGCTCAATGAAGTGACTATCAAGTAAGAAATATGGAACCATATATCAATTAACTGAATTGATTCACATTTCAAAGCATAAAGATCACGTGTGAAAGTGGCATTTTCTTTACAGAAAACATATGTTATAGATTAATAAATTACATAAATTTAGTTTTTTTATGTAATTTAGGGCTTTCATTAATTAATGTTCCTAAATTTAGTTGCAATTTTATTGTTGTAGTCTTGCAAATACTTAACTTGATTTTATTGCAATATATTTTTATATATATTGTATTCACATATGGTATTAATGTGGTTCCTTTGAATGAATTCAGAGAAGACATAATGAACATGGATATTCAGAAAGTCTTCGATGAATCAATTGCAAACTTTATATTTGAGAGTACTTCTATGGTAATTGTAATTAATTTTTTTTGAAATATTTAATTTATTTTTCTTATTATATGTATTGATATATGTATTTATATATTGCATTATACAGGTGCAAGGAAAGAATATATGAAGATTATTAGAAATGATCTTATATTTATATAGAATGAAATTTATTAAAAAAGATTGTTAATATTTTATTTTTATGTTGAGAATTATAACTTTTTAATGTATTTTGTAATTTTGATTTTTTTATATTTTATTTACCTTTATTTAGAATATTATTGTGTTGGTGGATATTATAAACCTATATTTTTAGTTGAAATTATTTTAGTGTTAATTGTGTATTTGTTTGTATATTATAAATAGGTTAAACGTGTTAAATGGTTTTATCGTGTTAAACAGGTTAAATGTGTTAAACGGGTTAACCCGTGACACGTGACCCGTTAACAATAAACGGGTCGTGTCGTGTTAACATGTGTACTAGCCGTGTCTTGTTCAGGTTGGGGTTAAATGGATTCAGATCGTAAACGGGTCAACCCGTTTAACCTGTTTAAAATTCGGGTCATAAACATATTGACCTGTTTAGACACGACACGACCCGAATTGCCACCCCTATAATTGAGCGTTAATAATCTCAAATTCGACTCCTTAATGTTTTTATTTTAAAAAAATTGATTCGTTTACATGTTGAGCGAAATTTGATGTATTCAAATTAAACTCACAAACTATTACTCAGATGTTTGTCTAGTTTAATTTTAGTTCATTAATAAAAATTCATAAGCTCAATTATGAGGTTGTTTAGTGTTTATCTGACTAAAAAATTTGCAATATTCATAAGAAATTAATTCTCATAAGAGTTATGTGCTCAGACTCAGGACTGTTTGCCTCAATGAGGTGCTACGATGACCTAACCATGCACGGGTTCAATTCCGCTGCCGTTGTTAGCTATGACTCTTGGGAACATGACGTAGCGGAGAGATAATACATGTATGGTAACGCCCAGCAAGGGTATACTACTACTAGTTGTCCCCGACTCTTCTTTTATCGTCAAAAAAATACTCATATAAATTAATTTTTACGTAAACTATTAAACAGTCAATTTTTATGAATATTAAAAGTATTGATAAGAGTAAATCTAAATTATTAATAATTTTTAATATTTGACTTCTTAATCTAAATTATTTCATTAACTCACAAATTAAAAAATCTCTAACCCTAAATCAATAAAAACTGAAATTATTCAATAATTTCAAAAAAAGGGAAAATGACAACTTATCGAAGGCAATAGAAGTCGTGAGAGATGGATAAGAGTGGAAGCTAGTGTTGGGCAAATAAGTCCGGCCCTAAAAAAGGGTTGGGTTGGGTTACTAGTTTTGGCTCGCCGCCCTCCTGAATATAATATGTATATATAATTTTTTAATGTGGTAGATAAGCTGGTAAGGGAACGTAACACATTCTTTAGACCAGGGTTCGAATCCTTCTAGGTGTAAATTTTTTCAAATTATACAAATTATGGATGAAACATCTGTATATATATAATACCTATGTTATAAACATAAGAATGTGGTAGACGAGTTGGTAAGAGTGTGTGATATTACTCTCCAACTAGGGTTTGAATCTGACCACATGCAAAAATTTTGAATTTATAAACGGCATGTGGGCTGGCCAGACCAGCTCGCCACTTCTTGTAGACCGGGCCTGGCCCAGCACTGTCGGCTGGGCTGGAAAATTAGTCTCAGCCCGGTCCGACCCTTGCCCAGCCTTAGTGAAAGCAAGTGGATTGAACTGAAGTCTTTCTCTTTCACTTGAAAGAGAAAGAAGAATGCAAGAGCGAAGAGCCAAAAAGCAAAGCAGGCACTAGTTTCTGTTAAGAAAACAGTGGTTGCTTTGCTTATGTTTTCTTTTAATGACCATGGTAAAATGTACTATCTGTTTTTTTATTTTTAAAAAAAAAAACACATGGTGCAAAATGGGGTTGGTTTGGGCCCCAATTTATTTATTATTTTTTTTAAAAAAAAGGCAAATCGATGTCGTTTTGCCCTGTTGTTTAAATTTAAAAAAAAAAGGCACAAAACAGTGGTCTTCTTCTTTACCCATGTTCTATCGAAGTTTTACCCCTTCTCTTTTGGGAAGATGGTGCGAGGTTAAAGGCGGAGGCTGTCAATTACTGACACGTTTATGACACGATTACGATGTACACAATTATGATACGATACGAATGACACGAAATCAATTTTTTTAATGTTTATGTGATGTATAAAGAATGCATAATGATATGTGATAATAAAATGACATGATACAATTACGACACGACTAACATGAATTGTCACTCCGCGGAGCTCCACCGAAGTGGTCCTCCAATGGATCCCCTTCGATGAAAGTACATGTTTGTCCCTTAATAGCTCTGCCGCTGAGAGACATAAATTATTTTTGTACAAAAAGTGCACAACCACTTTGAAAATTAGGGTATTAATGATTTATTTCTCTCAGTGAGTATATTTCTAATATTTGAACCTGTGATTTGAATCTTTTATCTTTTAACAAGTCCACTCAAAATTAATATTTTAATCACTGAATTAGCAACTAATTAGTAGAGAGAAAAATAAATTATAAGGACAAATATTTTGGTGCTTATCGTATTAATGCAATGGACCAATATCATTGATGAAACAAACAAATGCCATGGACCAATATATCATTCCATAACAGCCTCATTCAGTGTTAATTTTCAACTTTCCCAATCTAATTGGAAAAGTTGGCAATTAATTCTAGTAAACCCACCTCGGTACATACTGATCATGACTTATCAAGGCTTTTGCTACAAAAAAAAAATCCTTTAAAAAGTCCCAATTTGTTCAACCAATTATGCATGGATTTTAACACCTTGTAATTAATGCCAAAAGCATAGTGGATTGGGTTTTCTTAATTTTACCGTACCGTTTAAAAATTCTTAAATTTTTATTTAATCTTTATAATTGTTAGAAGTTGATGTTAGGTTATGAGTGGAGAATGAACTCGAATTGAATTAAGTATTAAATGGTTCTATATTTTTTATAAGTTTTAGTGAATGCGCTTCACATATGTTATAAGAAAGTCAACATAGTATTGATATAAACAAGTGCACTAAAACAAAAACTCTAATTAGGATTGATTTGCTATCACTACACACAACAAAATATGTAAACATACCCTATATAGTCTATTGGTATTAAAATCACATCCAACATTAAGAGATAAGGAATTCGAGCCTTGCCAAAAAATTAATAATTAATATAATCTGTTGTTTTTATTTCTTGGCTCAATTCGATTGGCTGGTTAGTCCACTTATAACCAGTAATTTTATGGTCTTTTGCTTTGCTGGTGGTTCATCTATCGCTATCTTGCATTTTCTATTTTTTTCAGTTCCTTGCACACAAGGTTTTGCTTTTGGTTTTGTTCTGATTTTTGAGGTTACCGAATTAGCCAGGGTTTCCTGGTCAATTTGGACTAGCTAGCTTGGACATGTTGGGTTGAAACGTTTGATATCAAGGGCTTACACAATCAACGTCTGTTTAATCATCGTCTCCGATCGAATTTAACACAATAATAGTTTTTCAAACCGTTGGTTGAAAGAAATAGCGTCAACTCTTTTTTTTTTTCTTTTTGACAAAGTAAAGGAGAGCCGAGAGTGGCTGATAGTAGCATACTCTTATTGGGAGTGACCATGCAGACATTACTCCTCACTGCAGAATGTTCGAAGAATCATATTAAACTCAGTGAAGTGACTGAATCTCGAACCCATTGGTTAAAAGAAATAGCTTCAAATCTTAATGTCATGATATATTAACATTTTGGATCCGTTACAATTGGTGTTTTTTTTTTGAAAAAATATTGCTTTAGCAATATGGTTTTCAACATATTATAACTCTTAAAAGATGTGTTATAATCTTTATTTTTTTTCTTTATACAATTTATTTAATCTACTATCCTTGGTCTACATAAAACAAACCCGTCACGCATAGAATTATGTATAAAATATTCTTTTTTTTGTGGGGAGAAATTATTTACAAAGTAAATGCTTGGTTTCAACTCTCTATTTCATGAAATTTCTGTTTTGCATTCTCTAAATATTCGTCCCATATTAGATTTTATGTGTTTAGGAACTAGTTATGTCCCAAATAAAATCCTGAATTTTTTAAACTGTATAATAAATCTATAAGGATATGTTTAGTTGAGAGGATGAAAAGTAAGATGAATGAGAGAAAGTAGGTAGAGAGGAAGAGAGCATGGAGGAAGAGAATTTTAACTTCCTCCAAGTTGTTTGGTTTATTTTAAAGAAAGGAAAGAAAAAATATATTTATGTGTTCGGATAGAAGGAAGAAAGGAATGAGAAAGAAAAATTGTGAGTGAATTGTCAACAAATTTTCCATCCTTCCAAATCTTTCTAATTTGGAGAGAGAGAAAAGTATTACAAGACAAAATAAATAGATGGAAATGCATCGATTCTTCCTTTCTCCTTGTCAAACTAAACAACAAATTGGGAGGGAAGATTTATTACTTTCCTTCCTCTCAATTTTTTTATAAACAAACATACCCTAAAATCTATGAAAATATCACATAATTATACCAAAATAATATGGAAAATCTGAAAAATATTACTACTAGATTCTAGATACCAAGAATGCCACAAAATGCCAAACATATATTAAAAATACCACTTTTTTGAAAATTCACAAGAAATTAATTTTTTTGCGAGAAATTGAAGTTTTTGTAAAAAAACTAAAAAAAATCTAATTTTTCCAAGAGGTGTACAAGATGTACACCATTGTACACAAGTATATAAGACATTCACATTTTTAAAAAAAATGCTAGTGTTAATGAATTTTAGTTGGCATACACAAGTATAAAAGGTATTTTCATTTTTTTATTAAACTAATTTGTTCGTGTATACAAGTGTTCAATGGTGTACAAGGCGTTCCTATTTTTTTTAAATCGTTTTTTTATTTACATAGTTATACAATGATATACATACATGTACAAACATTTACATTCGGAGTGTACATGTAATGTTGCAACAAATAAGGGACCAATCGCTTAATTTTCAAAGAACATATTCCAGTAGGGTTATGCGACCTTAGCCGTCGACGAAAACTCTACTGCAACCTCACGTCGGTCAACCACTGGATTGCGTCGTTCGTCGTCATTGCCATTGCAAGTCGGCGATAGTTTTATCTCTCTCCCTTGTAAGTGTTGCGTTTCTTATCACCGTCACAATCTCAGATCGTGATTTGAAATTGCAATTTCAAATCATGGTGGTGGAGAGAGAAAGAGGAGAGAAGGACAGAGGAAGAGAGAGAATATTTTTGGATTAAAAAGAATAAAACCAATTAAAATCTGGCACTTGTGACAGGAGTTTTCTGATACTTTATTTCCTTATATTTCTAATATTTGTTTTCGATCAAATTTTAGTTCTGAAATTACAAAACATGAAATGTTATTCTTACGATTCAGCTAGTTAATTTTGTTGTAGACGTAATTAACTCAAAATCTAAATCATTGATTTGACTCGATGGTTGAGCAACCCTAATTTCTAGAGAGGAAATTGCATAAAATAACCACTTTTTGAAACATTAGTTAAAAGTACCTACTTAACTTTGACTAATACAGATCTAGATTTTAATATTTTAATTTTGTCCACTTAATAGATAAATTTGGTTATTATCATATTACTATTTGGGCAGTAAATATAGGTTGGTTTCCTATTTTTTAGGTAGTGAATGTACGTTTTTCTATTTATTAAGATATGCAACCCCTATTTTTAGGTCATTGAATCCATCAAAGTTTTGCATTCTTTTTGTTGATTTCGTAAACTTTTTCAATATTTCATAAGCCTATTTTTATCTTGACATCTAATATAGTTTCAATCTAATTTTAAAGAAGTTTTAATCTATAAAAAGACATTACAATTTACAACCCAATATGAAAAATGATAGTTTCAATCTAGTTTCAAAAAAGTTTTAAATAAGATTCAAAGCATTACATTCATGAAATCCTTAGTTATTTGTATAGTATCATGATGTATTTAAATGACATAGCAAAATTTTTATCGAGTTTCAAATGAATTTTAGATAGAATTTACTCTAAAACTTCACATATTATGTTTTTCTGAATTTTTTCAACAAGTCGATACATATTTGTTAGCATATTTTTAATCTAATTACTGATGGTTAAAATCTCCTATATTTTTTGGATTAAGCAATCAAACTAATATCTTAATAAATGCGATTCATTTAAATCCGGTTTCAACAATTGATAACTTTTATTTTTTAGGAGATCTATTAAATTCACGTTTTAGGTTTTAGGTGGCTATTTTCAGAAAATATTTCACTAATTTTTAGTGATATTTGATTAAAGTTTTGAAGTGGTTGTTTGTAAAATATGTTTGTATTTGATGAATTAGTTATGAAAAAAACCCACTACTCGTGACATCCTTGCTCATAGCCAACAAGCCCAATCCATCTGAATTAATGATGGGCTAAAGCAAGCCCATTATCCGAACCATTAACATCTTGTCCATGGAGTTAATTATACTGTCTCAATTAAAATTTAAATTTTGACAAAAAAAATCTAAATTTTGACAATGAGAAGATTACCACACTTTTAAATTATAGTATTGACATATACCATTTTTTTTAAACTGATCTAAAAAATACCACATAAAATCAAATAAAAAGTAAATTTTTATATCATTTTTTTTCGTTTTTCCTTCTCTCATCAGTTTCTCTCTCTTGCACTCTTCCCCCACAGAAACTTCTCTGCCTCTCTCTCTCCTCTTCAAAGCTCTCGCCGGATCCCTATTTCTCCCAAAAATAACCCTAGTTGCGTCTTTCTCCACCTCTCTCCTATCTCTGTTTCGATCTATATGGTTCCTCGACTTCAATCTCCGCCGTTCTCTCCTTGAACCACTACAGACACCATGCGAGGAAGTCACGGACAGCGAAGACTCTCTCTCCTTTTCTTCTTAGTCATCTCTTCTTTTGGTCTCTCTCTCGCCGGATCCTTTTTTCTTCTCGTTCGTCGCGATCTACAATGTCGAGGTTGTTGCGATTTGAGATCATTTGTTGCGGCCTCCATTCTTTCTCTTTGTCGCCCTTGAAGAACGAACAAAGAGGATTTGAAATCTGGACTCATCCTCATTAGCGGAGTTTGCGAGGTTGACATCGCGATCGTGATGTAGTCTTGGCGGTGGTGTTTGCGCTATCTGGCATCGGAGTTTGCTCGATCTGTCAGTATAGGCAACAACAGTTTTGGTCCATGTAGAATGACGTGGCGACACAATCTGGAATTAATTTTGTGTAAGTTTCTTTCTTTGCTTTGTTCTAATGTTTTATTATCTGTTTTGGTTCTGATGTTTTCATCTGTTTTATGTATCAACTTTAGGAAGTGTCACATCCGAAGGGAATGAAGGTTGCAGATGTTCTCGATGGCATTATTTTGTGCTTTCTACTGCTACGGTTTGTTTGATTGTTAGGGTTTGAACTTGGAATGGATGGCGGCATGATTGTTCCAATTGCTAGGGTTTTTGTACTTGTTTGATTGCTGATGCGTTTTTTTGTTGTATGAAAATGAAAAGATTTGTGCACATTGATTTTTTTGAGTTTTGTTGTGGCGGCGACGACGGTAAGGGTTTGTCAAACTCTAGCCGCTTGTTTTTTTAGCGTTGATGGTGTTAGAGATCGATTTGGTGTTGGTGGCAATAGGAATCTAAAATTGATGTTATGTATATTTTCAAAGAGCTCCTGAAGGCCTTTGAAGACTCTTTAAAGATCTCTAAAGACTCTTTTGAAGACCTCTGGAGACTCTTTTAAAGACATTTGAATACCTCGTTTGAAGATTTTTTAAAATTTTTGAAGACTTTTAGAAGACCTTTGAAGACGTTGGAAGACTTCTGAAGACTATTGTAATTATTTAAAAAATTTTATATATTTATGTATATCAAATTAATTATCATTAAATTAAATTTTGTAAATATCGTGTAAATCAAAAAATCATTTAATGAAATTTCTTATAAAAAATTTGTGAACTCGTTTTTAGAGATTTTTAGAAAAAGATCTTAGATTAAATCAAATTTATTTCAAAAAAATTAAAAAATCTCTTCTGAAGACCTATAAAAAATCATATATATTTTTTTGTTAAAATTCATTTTTTTACAAAAAAATTAATTTTTCACAAAAAAATCTTAATTTTTCACAAATATTACATTTTCTAACTCAATTTTATTTTTTCGATATTTTATAAAATTAAAATTTTAAATAATATTTATTAAAATTAATATTTTATTTTGTTATAAAAGTGTGATTTTCCCTTGTCCATGTCGTTGCCATCTGTGAACTCGGGGGACGGGGGTTTTCTTCTCCAAGCTTTCAAATCCACAGGTACCAATTCCCCATTTTGCCCCTCTATCCAAGCCTCTACTTTCTGTTCTGCTGCTACGATTCCAACTTCTTATCATTTTCAGCCTTAAATTTTGGGGCTGTCACTATGATTTGAGAACTAGGAGCTGATAATTTGCGTAGCGATCAACGAGTGTACGGAATATTATATTCATACTCATTTAACGTCACGTTTTTGCAAAGATGTTCTTTTCTAGTTTCGTTTGCTTGCTTGATTGTGGTTAGTCGTTGCATCTTTTTTCGGTTTTTTCTGAATTTCTCTGTTCGTTGCCTTCAGATTGTTGCTATGATTTAATAATTAGTTGCTGTCTGTATGGTGAACTAAATTTTATTGAAGTTTTGTAAATGCTTCGGAGATTGAATTTGGAAGTTTTGTGTGCTTATGCATGCTTATAATTTTACTTTCTGCGGAAATATTGAAACCCTTATATAGGCTTGTTCTTGTGAGTGATATCGGAACAGGAAGATCTATGCTGTTGGAAGTTTAAGAGAATGCTAATTTTTTGAATTCTAATGTGGTAACAGTGTAATTTGTGAAGAGAATCCTAGTTTTAAGCTGTCAAGAAGATGTGTTCAGGTTTAGTGTTGAAGAGAGTAATTACACTACGGTTATTCGATTTTAGCTTTGTTGAGTCTTACTGTGACGGATATTGAAGAGAATTTTTTTTGGGTGAAACTTTGGTCTGTATTTTTATTTTACTGACCAAGAAGGCTTGTCTCAACAGAAATTGTGATTTTCTTTTTCTTTTTTAGAATGTGCGATTGCATTCGCCCTGTCCCATTAGCCTTTTCTGTTTCCAAATATAAAGGATTAGGTTTTACTTCATGTACATTGAGGCAGTATTTTCCAAGTTTTCATAGTTCTGTAGCTTGTAATGTTAAGTTAAAGTTTGTGAATACAA
>CAODLS013530403.1:0-19476 GCA_948243855.1 Flueggea neowawraea | reverse complement strand
CAGGATACTGCTAAAAATATATAATGGCTTTACGTGACAAATAGAATGATTATGTATAATAATAATGCATAATGGCCCCATGTGACATGCAGAATGATTATGTATAAGAATTATTATCATGAGTTAATGAAAGTTTTCTCGTAACAGGAGAGGCGAAGAATACTCATTTTTTCTGAAACCAGTATCTTCTATGTTGAAGAATCTCAAGGTTCATGGTCAAAAAGTGCCTGGGTTATCAAGTCTGCCACTTGCACCTAACAGCAGTGAAGGAAGGAAGAGTGCTCTGAATGCTGATCAATATGCAATCATTGTTTCTTGTCGGTGTAATTACACTGGTAGTTCTCTTTTTTATTTCCCTTCTCTTTTTGCCCTTCTGTCGTAAAGGTTGTAGACAAATTTGTATATTTTTGCTTCCATGTGTTATATGAAAGCTGTTGTACTTGTCAGAATTTCTCTACTTCCTGGCCTGCAAATTGTTGATAAAAAAAGAAGCAATATATGTATCCATTCTCATTTATTTTTAATGCATTTAAGGATGGCCAACCTTCTAGTAATTCCATACATTCAAATCTTTTTTTATTTGGAAGATGAGAGTGCAGACCCTCTAATGTCTATCCAATTAGCTATTATATTTCATTAGAGATTTTAGAGTTTCTTATTTGTTTTTCCTATTTCCACTTTTGGTTGTAGAGTCAAGGTTGTTTTTCAAGCGGCCAACGAGTTGGCGACCGCGTATATCAAGGGATCTTTTGATCTCTGTCGCATCTGAGGTGTCACAAGAATCATCTGGACCCAACGGAAGAGTCTCAGAGCTTCCTGTTCAGGTCTCTCTCTCCTTCTCTCTATAGATATATGTATTTAAAATCACCAAATTTATATTTTTTTTTTCTTTTTGAAGTTAATTATTTTCTGTTTAAATTACCAGGTCTTAACACTGCAGGCATCAAATTTGACATCCGAGGATCTAACTTTGACTGTTCTTGCTCCTGCCTCATTTACTTCTCCACCTTCAGTAGGGTCTTTGAGTTCTCCACCGGCAGCACTAATGAATCCATTTGTTAGTGTGCTGGACTCTAAAGGAGAGAAGCAAAATGCAACAATGCAGAGATTGATCTCCGCACCTCCAGCACCAGAGAATCAGAAACAAAATGTTGACAGCGGAGTCCGTTCTCATTCTTTTAATGAGCAGGCTTCTCCCATATCTGATGCTATTCCAAGTAATAGTTTCAGTTGCTCACATCTGTGGCTGCAGAGTAGAGTTCCACTGGGGTACTGGATCGTCTCATTATTCCTCTTTCTACTAATTTCTCTTCCTGATTCAATTGCTTGCTTACGACTAATTGTGGTTGCATCAGATGTGTTCCTGCTCAATCTACAGCCACAATCAAGCTTGAACTGCTTCCCTTGACTGACGGGATAATTACATTGGACACGTTACAGATCGATGTTAAGGAGAAAGGTATTGTGTATTCGCATTCTCCCTTCTCTGACTTTGATAATTGCAAACACGGTATTTAGACTACAAACCTAGTTTTTTCTGTTGAGGTTAATTGTTTCTTGATTGAATGAGAAATGCCGAAAGCTGTGGGCATCCATGTAGTTTTTCCCTTTAAAGATTCGAAGGATATGAATCATAGGACGTTTTTGTGCTCATATAAAAACCAATTTTTGGTTGTGCAGGTATTACTTGTATTCCGGAGCACTCGCTTAAGATAAATGCAACTTCGAGCATTACCACTGGGATTGTGTAGAACGAATTTGGTTATATAATTTTTTGTCTCATCACTTCTTTTAATCTTCAAAATGAGGCAAAGCAAATTGAAAGGGCTGTTGAGAAAGTAGCACCACTTGATAAGTGTGCTCCTTTGCGTGTATCAATTAGATATGGTTGTGTTGGTTTCCAGATATATAGCCTCCCGTTGTGTACTGTAAATCTTGATTTGGAGAAGGCACATTCATTTTACACCTTGAATTAAGGGAAAAAGAGTAACTATTGTAGATGAATCAGTCGTATGAACTGTACTCATTTAACACATTGAGGTCTGAATGAAAACATCGAATTTCTCTGGCTTTTTAAGATGAATTCAATTGATATATTCTCTTCACTAAATCTAGTGAATATATTAACGGTGGTGTTTGTTTGTGGTAAATTGAAAAAATAGATTGCATAAGTAAATTGCATATTAAAAAATAAATAAATTGATATCTTTTCAGGAATACAAGGATAGTGAATATGTAATGTTCATATTTTTTAAAACAAACACCCAAATGTGTAGTTTAGAAAAGTTTTTTTATGATTTCTGTCATTGATGGGAAATTGGAAAAATTGTTTATAATAGATTTGTTTTTAAAATGAAAAAGAAAACAAAAAATCAATTCTTTGTTTCCTACATTTATATAGCTATTAGAAGTCACATTTTAGAATGTTTATTATTCTTCCAAGTTTTGTATTTTACAGTTTTTCCAACTTAGAAAACTTTGGAACAAGAGATGTTTATGGCTTATGTAATTCATTAATTTTTAGTTCTTTTAAGGCTTAATGCATGTGTACCGCTAAAACTATGATTTTTGGATTTACTTCCTAAACTTTGCAAATGCTTATCCAACTCCTTAAACTTGCTAAAATGTGTCACGAACCCCTTTCTTAACTGACATGGAATGAGCGTGAGTTCCAGACGTATTAAAGGCTTCTAAACCTAACTCACAAACACTCATCTTTACTGATTCAAACCACTCACTCAACCACTCGCCTGAACCAATTTAACTTAAACCATAGAACCCAAGCCACACTATTCCTGAAACCCATTCCCTTCTTCTACTACTTCTTTCCATCCACCTGAAATCAATCCCTTCCCCACAAAACTGGTCAATTCGTACAAATACCACCACCACTCGCTTCTTCTCCGCCACTATCACCCAGCCACTCCTGTTCTCCATCACCATTACCACCAACAGCTCAACCACCATCTCTCAGGCCAAATCCAAATGCTTTGTTCAGGATTCAAACCCCATTAATAATAAAGCCTCATACTCTATTTGGAATAAATGAATTTAAAATTTGGAATTCATTTACAAACGAATTCCACATAGAATTCATTCTTGTTTGGTATGTTATAACTTAAAATATGGAATTCAATTAAATTTTTCAAAATTGTGTTTGGAACAAATCAAAAATTGAAAATTCATTTCAATCAATTTCTTAATATACCCTTCTTTACAATAACTTTATGTAAAATATAATTTTTATTTATTTTTTAACTATATTCTATTGATAAATTTATTTAACATATTAAATAATTATCCATATATGAAAAAGTAAAAAAAAATCATAATGTTCCTTATTTTTGCGAAACAATCTAAGGGACAACGTTGTTCTTTGGTTTGAATGTTTTTAGAGTATGCCAAAGAATTTTTGGTTTTCCTAAACCGTAGATTGGATGTGATTTACACTCGAAAAATCAATCTTCTTAATCAAACTCGGTAATAAGTCTCTTGCCTCTTCAACCAACAATAACAAAATGAAACAATGATGAATAATTGAAATGAAAACTTGGTAACTTTATGTCTCTTAAAAGTTTCTAGAAACAAGTCAACCTTGATAAAGTTGCAGAATTTTCAGGACAAGGCTATCATGGCTGGACGGATCTCCATACTTAGCCAATTTTCCGCAACACTCCAGCGCATTCTAGAGGATTTCGTGGCACACCTCATTGTCTAGGCAGGTTCCACAATTTTCTAGCGTATTCCGGATTTTTTCGCTGCAAAGCTTGCACACACCTTGGGTCAAGCTTTGTTCCGACCCATTTTTGTAATGGCTTAGACAAAATGGGGTGTGACACCAACGGGAGCCACGCATAATTTCACCAACCCGCAAGAGGCAACACGCCTTGGTTTGAGGGTGACCAAAGGAGTTGGCACCATCAAGGCGCCAAACTCGGAGGCAAAACCCCTCTATGGCATGGTGCAAGGAGTCAAGGTGCAAATCGTTGATTGGCAAGGTACGCTAAACTTTACCGTTGTGCCTATGGACAATTATAAAATCGTTTTTGGTCTAGCATTCTTCCACAAGGTCTTTGTCATTTTCGCTCCTTCTATGAGCTCTCTAGTAATCCTCGACGACTCCAAGCTTCGAGCGATCCCTTTGAAGAGCATGTTGAAATCAAAAGCTACTTTGATTTTAGCCTTGCAATTTCAGCAAAGTTCCGAGAAGAGCTCCAACGACCCTCATCACCGAGTTCGGCCAGGAAATCGAATGCATCCTTGCGGACCGCATTATCAAAAGAAGAGGAGTTCTCAACCTTACCGAAAGCTTGGTGAAGTGAAAAACTCCACCAAACAACGAGGTTACGTGGGAACACAAAGATCTACTGAGGCAACTCCTCGAGCACATCAAAAGTTTCAAGGCTCAAGTCGCGACGAGGACGCTGCGAGATTGAGTAGGGGAAGGTGTCAAGCCCCATTTTGTCTAAGCCAAATTTTGGCTAAGGCATTACAAAAATGGGCCGGAACAAAACTTGACCCAAGGTGTGTGCAAGCTTTGCCGCGGAAAAATCCGGAATGCGTTGGAAAATTGCGGAACCGGCCTAGACAATAAGGTGTGCACGATTGAAAGAAGACAACAACTGAAAATACTAATGAAAACTGAAGACAATATAGAGAACTTAAACAAAACAGAGTGTAGAACTCATGTTGTATAAAGACTGGGTTTTGTGTAGAGTTGATTGTGTGGTCCTTTCTTTGCTACTCTTTTGCTGCTTATATATTGTCCTCATAGTTCTTTTATCGAAAAAAACATTTCAATCCTCCCAATCCCTTTGATTCTGTTATTTCTCATTTCGGGCAGAGCTGACTTGGCATCTCCATTTCTGATTTCACAGTGGTTCATTTCCTTTTTGGTCTCATTGGAACTCTTTCCATCTTTAATCCCCCTGATCTTCGATGGTGCAAACTTTCCTTCTGAGTAACTATGTCCCTAAGGACTAAGCTCTAATGCCTCCCTCCATCTCTAACTTGTGAGATTGCCTGGGTGGTTGGGCCCTTTACAAGGTTGGGTTGTGCATTCGTTTGCCTAGGCCTGTGGTCTAATGCTTCTCGACCTATTGGTCCTGGGACCGAATTATACCGTAAACACATGATTATGAGAATATGCATATTTCATGACTGTTAAACCATATGTGACAGGCTAAGACACATTTGACAATTTAATAGCTACAAGAATTTTGGAATATGAAGCACCTAGTAAAACTTATAATTGAAATTTATTTGCAAAAAATCTTCCACTCTTTAAACCAATTCTAAAATCTCTCAACAACACTTCATTTGCTACGAATTGAAATCCATTTGAAATTTTTGTGAAATTCATTTGGAAATCACATCAAATTTGATAAGAATTGGGTTAGTCATATTCAATTTCACATAATTCAATTCCTAGAATTGAAATCCACTTTTTTTTGTCTTACAAGAATTTAGAATTGCAAATAAATTCTACAAAAAATTGTAGAATTCATTTGTTGCAAAGAGGGGTAAAAATTCATTTGTTGCAAATAGGGGGTAAAAATTATTCGGACAAAAATAGAACAATTTATTCCTTCTTCAACCTCTAAAATCTAAGCAAACCCATTCCATCTTCCACAACCCCTGAAATTTAGGCAAACCTCAATACGGTGACTGAAACTAGGGTCTAAATTTTGGTTATGATGGTGGCGGTTATGATATTGGTTGGCTAAGACTAGGGGCTTGACGTTGTGACTGAAACCAGGGGCTTGGCGTTGGTGGCTGTACTGATGAGTTTTATAGAATGATGTTGAAGAGAGAGGGAGAGAGAGAGAGAGAGAAAGAGAGGTGGCGGAAGAGAGATGGTGAAGGAGAGGACACTTGATTATGGTGGTGGTGGTTATGGTGGTGGTGGGTTAAGACTCGTTTGATTTATTTTGGTTGTGGTGGTTTGGTTTGATATGGTTGGAAGGAAGTGGTGGGTTAAGTCTTCTTTTGTCTGAACCGTCTGGTTTGATTGGCAAAAAAAAGTATGATAATTTAGGGGTGCATATGTATTAGACCTTCTTTTAGCAATAAGCCAAACAGTGTCCATATTTCTTAGACAAATTGTTCATATATTTTTGCTTTTGCTATATGAAAAAGTAAGAGAAGTTAGTGAAAATGGAAAATAAAACATAATTTTCACAACAAAAAAATTCCTTAATTTCTTGAAAATACTGCCCAGTCCTGTTGTAGATAGACTAATGTTTGTAATGAATGATTGATTTTGGTTGTCAGTTGAAAGTTAATATTGATGATTATGAATGCTTCCACCTGATTAAATGTGATTAGTTATCAAGATAGTAACAGATATTCGCTGGCAGTCAACCATGATTCCTTAAACTAATGGAAAATAATCATGTTAATGGAAAATAATCTTGTTAACATTTAAACTAATAGAAAACTCATCTGCTTCTCCGATTTGCAAGAGCATAACAATGCTAACTCTCACCGATTCAATTTTCGATCTTTCAATACTAAAAACGGCCCAGACATTTTCATTTTGCGAATATCTGCTTTTACACTCTTTCATTTTTATTTTTAATTTCACAAAATTTTATTGATTTCTCCACAATAATTAAAGGAAAAAAGAAAGAGAGTAAGTTGTTTATAATTGCGATAGACGAATGATCCTTGTTTAATGTCAATATCAAATGATAGGGTAGTGTTGATTACGTGCTCACAGTAATCCGAAATCGTAGCTCGAGTCAACACTCCCACTGCTATATTTTAGCTCATTTCAAACCCTGATTATAAAATTTCCCTATTTTATTTGTTATGTTTATAAAACAAGTGGCTAAGACATATCTATCGCTCCTGAGGTTTCATAGATCCTTCTAGTTAGTTCTCATGTTTTGAAAATCACCTTATTTTGTCCTTCTATCCATTAGATTTTACTACTAACTAACGAACTCGTCAGCAAGTCTATGTATCATATAGATCCTACATATTCTTTATTTTCAAAAACAACCCACATTCTCATTGAAACCTCTCAAACTTTCATGACCATATTCCATTAAAATAAATATCTCTTAAACATTTTTGTTCATTTCTCATCCTCCATAAAAAATCTTAAACCGGTTGTTCAAATATATCCATCATAACAAAATAATCCATTTTCACGATCCTCATTATGAATGTGATCATTCAATAATACGCATTTCTATACATATTTAGGTATACAATATTCTTATTGCTTACTAGGAAGAAAGTTATTCACAATGAATTTCCTCAATTACTTTTCATCACTTTAAAAACCTTATCTTGTTAGTCCCCTAAATTCCCTCTTAAAAGCATCTTCTAGAATGCTCAATTTTTGTTGCTTTTATGTTTCCTTCTTTAGAAGTAGCAATAGATTCTTTAGTAATTTTTTTATAGTTTTTCTTGCAAGTCTTCTTTTTCTATTTCAATGGTTTACAATTACCAACACCTCGAAAAGTTGAATTTGGCACTGTTTAGTAAAACCTAGAAATCTTATGAATCAAAAAGTATGGTTTATGAGAAAGAACGAATAGACTATTTTGACTAAAAAAAAGTTGGATTAAAATTCTTTGAAGGGATCAAATCAGAGCATATTAGTGGCGACAATGTTGAAATAAAAAGAGGCGAAGATAAATTTGAAAGACAAGAAAAGATTGATAGAACCATTTGGAGTGGAGAGATTTGAAAGTAGCAAATCAAGGCATTATGATCTTTTAACAAAAAATGGAGCTTGAATAGAAGGACAAAAAATGGTAGTTTTCAAAACCTAGGGACCAAACAGAAAGTTTTTGAAACTTAAATGACATCAAGGAGAATGTCCCTTTTCCTTTTACATGAAAAGAAGAAAGTCCTTAGTAAATGAAAGCTCTAAAAATATACAAAAAATTGTGTTTAATTGGCCTTTGTTGTTCAAATAAAGCCCATAATAGTGATGTTTGTTGCAATAAATATACTAAAAAATTATACTATTTTAATGTATTATATTTCTAAAATTTTGTGTTATTTTTTCTTCATTCTTTTTTATATATTTTTTAAACCTATTAATATACATTCTACCTTTGTTATCGATCACTTATTAATCGTGATCAAGCACCCAATGTAATTCACCTAATCTTCAATTTCATTATTAATCACTTTATTTCATTAATATATAAATAGTGTTAGAAAACCGGGTCTGCCAATGACTATAATGGGAGGAGTCCGGGTCCTTTAGTTATTCGGTTAATTGACGAGCCTAACCATTTAATTGTATTTGGTTGTGGGCTTTACAATTGGGTTGAGAAAGCCCAAGTATTAGGAAGCCTATTTAAGAGATAGTTTCCTTATCTGTATATGAGAATACAAATAAGAAAGAGATGGATAAGGACAGGGAAAAAATCATGTTAATTTTTGCAACATCTCTTTCACGTCTTTATGCTTTCCCTCTCACACTCTCATTTACGTTCTTGAAGAGAAGAACAAATAAAAAATACAGTTTTTCTCCTAAACCATTCCGGTCTCACGATGACATCTAGATGGCGTATAATCGGTGGTTCTCATCTCTACAGAGAATGTGGTTCTGCTGTTGAGGCTTGCAAAAATCCTATTTACTATGTTGTGCACTGCTGGTTTTGCTAAAAAAAGGTAGGTAAATCGACTCCTTGTTGTTTCCTGATGATTATACTTCATATTGGTATGATGTATGCTATCTTTCATTGATATCAGAGCAGTTGCGACAAATTTTTTGATTGATTTTTGTCCAAATATGCATGCCTCTATGTCTGTCATGTTTGAATATGCATTTGTAAATTTTTTCGTGTTTTGACTTTTGCTGTTTTTTGTTACTTTGTGTCAAATAGTAAAAACCCAAAATTCTGAGATACGAATTTTGAGAAACCAAAGATGTCATTCGACTCAAGAGGTTCAGTTACATCACCAGACCAAATTTTGTCGAAAAATTCCACCGGAAAGGCCTCCAAATCGCACGAAAACCGTTCTGAATTGATTTATGAGGCAAAAAATTAATCTGCTGTGCAAAGATAATTAAGGCACATATGGAGTTCCCAAATTCATCCATGCAGTCCACAGAAGCCAACCAGAATGAGACACATGGCATAAAGTCAGTGTTGACTGTGTGACACGTGTACACAACTGGTCAAATGTGAAGACGACACGTACAACTAGTCGAATGGGAAGACGACACATGGCATAAATAGCCACGTAGACAGTTATGCAATCGACATATGGCATAGATGACTTTATTCCCACATCATCTCCTCCGCCTACTTGGGAGCCACCACATGGTAACGAGTGCCACGTAGGTAGATATGTCATCCTCCACGTCATTGACACGTGGCAAGGCTAACTGCTCAACAAGGGCACACATGGACCAATCAGTATCTAACACATGGAAAAGGTGCAACGTCATCTTTACGATGTCACTAACACATGGCAGTGCTGACTAGGCTACCTGAGGTACACGTGGACCAACTAGGTGGTGACACTTGTCCACCTATGCCACATGGCAGTGCCACATAGACAGACACATGTACATGCCACATAGACCATATCGCCATGTAGACCCAATCAGGATCTAACACATGTCATCTCAGGACACGTGGACCTCTAAAAAACTAACACGTGGCAGCACGGACGCAAATCGGCGCATGGGGTTGTTTCTGTTGTCCAATTTTTTCCAAATTTTACAAAAATATATTTTACATTTTTCTGGATTTTTTGGGATATTTTTCAATTTTTTTTGATTTCCAGAACCAATTAATTTTGAATTATTTGTTGTTAATTAATTGTAAAATGTTTATTTTCTATGTGTTTTTTGTTTGGAAAATTTTTTATTATTAATATAAAATACTTTGTATTTTATAAATATAGTCTTGGCTACTTCTATTGATTGTATGCTTAATCGATAAGGTGCATTAATTGTACTAATCCACTTTTCTGTATATTCTAGATGGTGAGTCTAAGAATCCCCATGGCACCAATGAATAGTGTCGTAGAGGCCAGACTAAGAGACTTGGATGAAGAGCCTAACAATGTTAAAATGAACCCCAAGATACGAAGAGATGATATTGATGAGATAGTGGAACATATTGTTTGAGTGAACAATGCAGTCTAGGAAGTGGTTTGGCATGGTTGTTTCAATATGGGTAAAGACAAGTCTAGAATGATAGGGACCATGATACGATCCCTTATCAATATTGACCTAACAATAGAGTACTTTGTCTCAATAGTTGATGGAAACTATAGATCAACCGTTAGGGCTTTCTTAAGAGAGGTGACTGCAAGAGGTATACATACGCGCTTGTAGTCTGAACCACGAATGGTTCTTCATAGTGGCCAGGAGATTTATTGGTTTAGTGAGCTAATGTACACCCTTTCTGAGTTATTGTGGCTAGAGGTTGAGGACTCATTTCTGAAAACCCGCGTCTTTGAGTGATAAGCCTCTTAGTATTTTGAGTTGATAGACAAGTTGTTAGTTACTTGTCACTGTGTACATAGATAAATTTTATGGACATGGCTTAGGTATTTGGTTTTAGGACGTTAGTTTACATTAGTTGTTGACATTTTCTATGTTGAGATAACAAAATGTGTTAGTTGCATTTATTATTTTTTGGCTATTTATTATGTTAAATTGCTTTAATTATTGTGGATGCAATTCTTTGTATGTTGAATATTGATATATATATATATATTGCATTATTAATTTATTTTGGGCTCATTAATGCACTAAATAACATAGAAGTCCTAAGTTAGAATACTTAGAGATTGAATCTATCAGTTGGATTAATTAATCTTTTACTATCCTTGAAATTAAATTTAGTATAATTAGTTATTAAGAATGAGTTGGTAATAGAACATGTAATGCGCTATTCAATTCAAAGCTTATATAATTAGCTATACTTATTTAATTTCTTGATGGATAGTAAATGCTTGTGTATTGCTATATCTCCTCATTAAATGCAACTCTGTGTTAGATTTCTGAAAATGGCTACTGTATCAAAAACAATTATTGTTGAGCTTAACAAAGACAATAAGCTGAATGACAAAAATTATGAGATTTGGGCAATGAAGGTCCAATATGTGCTTGAGGAGCAAGAGGCTTTTGAACCCTTGGAGGTGATTATGGTCGAACCCGATGAGGGCACTACCACTCAGCATAGGTAAGAATGTGACGCCTATGCAGCTTGGAAAAAGGAAAACACTACTGCTCGTATCATTATCCTAAGTGTCATGGATGATGATATTGCTAAGTAATTCAAAGGTTATGAGTATGCCAAAGACATTTGGGCTGTGTTGAAGGAGAAATTCGGCAGCATTTCACTGATTAAGCTTCGGTCTCTGACTATTAAGTTCGATAAGTACCAAAAGCGTCCTGATCATACAATGAAGAAACACCTCAAAGAAATGAGGAATCTGATATGTGACTTTAGTGATGTCAATCATAAGCTGACTAAGGAGCAAAAGATCCAAGCGGTAATTCATTCTTTACTAAGCAGTTGGGATCAAATGAAGCATCACTTAACGCATGCTTCTAACCTCCAAACTTTCAATGACGCGGTGTGTGTTATCTTGAGCTTGAGGAGGACAGTCTGACGGCTCTCAAGATTAGTGTTGAGGCTTACATATCTTCTTTTAGATCCTAAAAAGGTTTAACTAGCAAAAAGAATAGGAAGCAAATGACATTCTTCTTCAGGAACAAAGGAAAGGATTTCAAAGGTAAATAGAAACAAAAAGGGCAACATAAGGAAAAGTCTATTAGGCAAATCCTGCATTTCTAAGATGAAATGTTATACTTGCCAACAGATGGGGCATATTGCGAAAGACTAAAATGCTCCTAAGAAGGTGGAAAACCTTTACTTCTGTTTATATTATACTTATGTGGCAAGTTCTGCATTCCTATCTAAATATCAGTCTTAATGGGTGATTGATTCAAGAGCAATCGACCACGTGACCAAAGAACGTAAGGCATACGTCCAGTTCCATAGAGTCTCTCACGGAACAAAATGGATATATGTTGGAAATAACGCAAAGGTGGAGGTTCAGGGTATTGACACTTGTATGCTGACCTTGAGCGATGGCAAGACGTTGTTGCTGCATGATGTCCTCTATGCTCCAGGAATGTGGAGGAACTTGGTTTTTATTTTATCTTTGATGAATAATGAATTTACTTTGTCGTTTCAGAATAATAAGGTAGATTTATTTTTGAGTGGTAATTATTATGGTTCTGGTTTTGCTATGAATAGTCTTATTATTATGGATTTGGAATATATAAATAATAATAATGCTAGTTTTTCTTATGTTGCTTCTTCATATAATCGTGAAAACGATGTCAAGCTATGGCACACAAGGCTCAGTCATATTGGCCAAGACCGTATGGGTCGTCTAGCCAAAATTGGGTTGTTAGGCAATTTCCATAAGGTCAAATTACTAGTCTGTGAAAATTTCCTTAAGGGAAAACTAGTGCGAAAACCATTTGGCAAAGCAACACAAGCTGAATATCCATTACAACTTATCCATTCTGACCGACGAACGTGAGAGCACATCATAAAGCGTACTACTTCATCACATTCATAGATGACTATACACGTTATGGTCAAATCTATCTAATTTCCTATAAATTTGAGGCATTAAATTATTTCAAAAGATCTATAAATCTAGTTGAAAACTAGCTAGATAGAAAAATTAAGGCATTGAGAATCGATCGCGGTGGGGAATACCTCTCTGAGGAATTCAAGGCATTATGTGATGAAAGAGGAATTGAACATCAATTGTCCATCCCTAGGACCCCACAACAAAATGATGTAGCGGAGAGGAGAAATAGAACACTCATTGATATGGTAAGATCAATGATGGCTGAAGCCAACTTACTAATCTTGTTTTGGGGAGATGCATTGCTAACAACAACTTATGTCCTAAATCGCATTCCAACTAAATCCATTGCCACCACATCTTATGAGATGTGGATTGGTCGTCAGCTTGACCTATCTTACTTGAGACCATAGGGTTGTACAACCTATGCCTATAATACCTCTAGCGAGTATGGAAAGCTTAGCCCAAAGGATAGAAAGGGAATCTTTATAAGATATTCTAAGATCGCTAAAGGATATGTCCTAGTGGGAGAGCAAGAAGATGGCACGATGACCGAGTACGAATCTTGAGACGTCATATTCCTTGAACGAGAATTTGCAAAATTGGGCGAAGTGAATAAATACTTCACTTTTTATAAAACAGAAGATCAGAACATTCTGGGTCACTCCATCTGAGTGGGAGAGATTTCGTGGTTGTGGATGAAAGTTTTAACCTTCCACCTCAAGCTAGTGTAGATGTTCATGATTCTAGCTCAAGTGGGAGTATGAATCCTAATTTGAGTGAGAGTGAGAATCTTCTTCCTAGTGGGACTATACCAAATTTTGAAGAATACATGCAATTCGTATATCAAGAGGCAGAACAACCATGTAAGTCGGTGAGAGCAAACGTTCCATGACGACGTTCTTCAATAGAAGAACCGATTGGAGTTTTTTTAACTATAATCCCATTATAAGAGGAAGCACCCGCAAACATGCGAAAGGTCTTCGAGTCCTCAAGTAAGGAAGAATGGATTAAGTCAATGGAAGAAAAAATGACATCTATGAGAACAAATTAAGTGTGGAAATTGGTTGACCCTCTCGAAGACCGAAAAGCCATTAGGAACAAGTAGATACATACGATTAAATGTGGTACTGATGGTAAGCTATCAAGTGTAAAAAGTCGCTTAATCGCAAACACAATAGGAAAGAATCGACTATGACGAGACTTTTTCACCTGTTGTGATATTTGCCTAGATAAGGTTGATCTTAGCATTGGTTGTTGCTATAGAACTCGAGTTACATCAAATGGATGTAAAGACTGCGTTTCTCAATTGGGAATTGGATGAAGAAATCTATATGGTACAAGCAGAGGGTTTCGCAGTCCCAGGTAGAAATCGATAAGGTTGATCTTAGCATTGGTTGTTGCTATGGACATCGATTTACAACAAATGGATGTAAAGACTGCATTTCTCAATTGGGAATTGGGTGAAGAAATCTATATGGTACAAACAGAGGGTTTCATAGTCTCAGGCAGTAAGCATAAAGTTTACAAGCTGAAAAGATCCATTTATGGTCTTAAGCAGTCTTCAAGGAAATGGTACATTCGCTTCCATGAGGCGATCACCTCATTTGATTTTAAAATGATCGATGAAAATTATTGCGTTTACCTTAAATGCTCGAGAGGCAAGTTTGTTATTCTAACGTTATACATGGATTACATTCTTATTACAGGTAATGATCTGACATATATTAAGAGTGTTAAAGACTAGTTAGCTACCAAATTTGAAATGAAGGATATAGGAAATGCAGAATACATCATTGGGGTTAAAATCTCAAGAGATTAATCAAAGAAATTGATATCTCTTTCAAAAAGGAGATACATCAATAAAGTCTTAGAACGATTTAACATGCAAAATTGTAATCTTATAACAACTCCTATAGCTAAAACCCATGAACTTAGCTATGGAAAGTGTCCGCAAACGGCAACAAAGAAGGAACGAATGGAGAAAATTCCTTATGTCAATGCCATTGGTTGGCTAATGTACACAATGACGTGTATACGACCTGACATCTGCTTTGTTGTTAGTCTACTAAGCAGATTCCAGTCAAACCCTGAAAAATCTCGCTGGCAAGTAGTAAAACGAGTTCTTCGATACTTGAAGGGCACTACTGATTTTGCATTGTGTTATCAAGGAAATGATATGCGTTTTAAAGGATTCACAGATGCGGACTTGGGCGGAGATATGGATGGGAGGAAATTCACATCTGGATATGGATTCTTGCTTAATCATAGAGCTGTGTTATGGAAAAGCAAGAAACAGACGAATGTATCATTATCTACTATGGAATCCGAGTACATAGCTACGTCTGTCATAGTGCATAAGCAGTTTGGTTGAAGAGGTTTCTTAACCACTTGGGTTTAACCCCTTCACAAGATCCTCTGATTATTTATTGTGATAGTCAAGTATCGATTGCTTACTCCAAGGACCCAAAGTACCATGGAAGAACTAAGCATATTGAGATCAAATACCATTTTGTTAGAGATCTAGTTGCAAGAAGAGATGTGATTTTAGAGTATATTCCTATGCGAGAAATGATTGCAGATCCATTTACTTAGCACATAGCTAGAGATGATTTCATTAGACATATTGCTTCTCTAGCTCTACGTATAGTCTAAAACAATACTTTATATTCCTTTATATATGATTTTAAGTCCATAAATAAAATCATATTTTTCTTTGAAAATTCACTGTTTGGAATATGCATATAAGAACGTTGTGAGTACACATTTATTTGTAAAAGAGCATGTTGAACAGAGAAGTAACCTACTCACACAGATGTTTATCTTAGTCTTATAATATATGAGGCAATGACTAAGATTAGACTGATTTTGAACATGAAATCAAGAGCATATTCATAATCAAGAGAAGTCGTATGAAAAGTAATGTACAACGTAGGATAAACTCCTATGATGATCTACAAATGATCATATGCTAAAATTGAGTCTTTTAGCATTCTATCTTAAAGTCAAAGATAATCCTGTTAAGCTGTGGATTAAGGTTAAAATGGCGAAATACATTTTAACTGAAGCTTCTGTGTGATATTAATTTACTATATAAACATGCGCTCATCTAAGGGAATTATAGAACACCACAACACATAATCATACCATGTATGTTATATATGACCATATGGATGGAAAAGTCTATAAAAGCTTATCTCGCTTTTCCTAGTGTGAGATCCTTCCGTGAACATATGATTCTCGATGGCTCAGCACTTAAGATCTTTAACACATTCAAGACATTTAGTTAATTTAAGCTACTTTAGTGTGTTGTTAATGGTCATGGTTAATTCGACCAAGCATAATACACTAAGCAAGAGAACTTGGCTAAGGTGAATTGCCTAATGTAAGAAGGAAAGATCGTTTTTATGACACATTTGCACAAGTCTCAATGTTTGCATAGGCACCTATCATAATCAGTCATGATATGCGAACATGAGTAAAACTTCATTGAGATCAGAATTGTGACTGGAAGCAGTAATTGTGAAAAAAGTTCTAGGGAGAGGCATGCACAAATTCCCATTTACAGGTTGAAGCTTGTAATGAAGACACAACAACAGTATGATCTATTAGTCAAGATCATTTTATGACCCTAATAGGTGTATAGTGTCTGTACTATTGACGTATGTTGGTCGCACGGTCTATTTGTCTATATGACGAAGAGATGGAGCATGGTTAAAAGATGTTGGCCATGTCACATGATGATATACTGTATCGTCATGTGCAGGTGGGAGATGTTGGAAAATCGGGTCCAACCGTGACGATAATGGGAGTACCTTGGGTTCGTTAGTTATTCGGTTAATTGACGAGCCTAACAATTTAATTGTATTTGGTTGTGAGCTTCATAATTGAGTTAAGAGAGTCTAATTAGTAGGAAACCTATTTAGGAGATAGTTTCCTTGTCTGTATATGAGAATACAGATATGAAAGAAATGGATAAGGATAAGGAAAAAAATTGCGTTAATTTATGTTCCATCTCTTTCACGTATTTAAGCTCTCCATCTCACTCTCTTTTACTTTCTTGAAGGGAATAACAAAGAAAAAATATATTTTTTCTCCTAAACCATTCCGGTCTCGAGAAGGCATCTAGACGATATAGAATCAGTAGTTCCCATATCTATAGATATCGTGGTTCTGCTGTTGAGACTTGCAAAAATCCTATTTACTCTGCTATGCACTGTTGGTTTTGTTGGAAATAATATTTTTTGATTATTATATTGTATATTAGTGTGATGTATGCTGATTTTTAAATAAAATATATATATAGGTGTGCTAAAAATAAAAAGGAAAGATAAAGTACACGCATTTGGAAAATGTTATATTTCAAGTGCAAAAAGCTTATTTGTGGAATTGAAAAATTGTTTTAATACTGAAAAAAGAAAACCAAAATCGCACAGGATAATAAAAGTTGAAAAAGAAAAAAAATAAATAACTATGGGGAAGAAGCAATACGGAGTTGGTATCCTAAATCAGACACGTCACCATCAAAAGGACCCCACTCTCACTTCTTCCCTGCCCGAACGACCCACATTTTCCGCTTCTCCGTCTGCCCAGACTGCCCGCCTCTGCTCTTTTTGTACAAACCTCACTGCCCGCATTCTCCGGGCAGCTCCAATTTACTTTTTCTAGTCTTCGATGCCATTTTTATTTTTCGAAAAAAAGGACAAGTTTTTTTTCTTCAAAAAATCGAGTAATAAATAAAAGTAAAGAAAAGAGAGAATCGACAATAGTTAAGAACAGTGAGGGAGAGAGAATCTGTGTATCTATTTGTTTGTGTATATATCCAATATTTCTGTCCAAATAGAAATTTCATCTTTCATTTCTCCCTTTCTTTCATTTCTTTGCTTTTGAAGCAGTCAGCTTTGTGTGTGTCTGTGTGTGTTTTTGACGTTTATGTTATGTGTAGAGCAGACATTTACTGGTCTTAACTGAGATTTGTTGAGTCCTGAACCCAAGTATAGTTTAAGAAAAACAAGACAACTTTGTTGTCTTTTTCAATGGTTTGATTTAGTTGTAGTGTGAAAAGGATTATCATTTTTGATCTATTTAATGTGATATGCCCCTTTGTTATCAACCGTGTTTGTGGGTTTTGAAGAGAAATTGGCGAAGTTAGGACCTTTATTTGGTTTTGGGTTATTGAAGTTTGTTGGTGGGGGTTGGGGATTGAGGGTTTTTGATCAAAAGTTGGTCTGGGTTTTTAGGTTTTGTTGAGGGTAGAGGATGGGTATGGGTAATGAAGATGGTAAGGTGAAGTCTTGGGATTTGTATAAATCAAAGGGGAGAAAGAAGAAGAAAGATGATAGTGATGGTGGTGATGAGGAAGCTATGGAGGAGGCAGGAGCTGGTTGTTGGGCCAAGTGGAGGTTTATAGGAAGCTGCATTTCTTCAAGATCCAAAGTTGATAGCTCTGTTAGTGGGACCAGTACCCATTCTGGTAAGCGCCGTTTCTGTTTGAGTTCTTGTCCAATGTCAAAAATTACTCAATTAATTTGGGGTACTGATGTGGTTTTATCTTCAATAATATTTCTGTTTGGTTGTTGTATAAGTTTTAGTCTTTTTCTGGGCGTCTTTGTTCAAATAGTTACTTGTGGTAGAGGCAATGTTGCGAGAGATGATTACTCATTCATTACGTAATTATATCTCCAAAAGTAACTTAATGGTAGGAATTTCAATGCTGCATTCACTAATAGATCATGAGAACCAATGCAGGTCTAGTGGTGACATTGATTAGCGAGGTGAAGGGCTGGTATTATAACTTGCATGAGAAACTCCTGCTCTGTGGTTTATGGTAATGCCGAACCCTTGCGCAGGGAAAGTGGATGATTTGTATGCTTGTAGTTGCGTACAATCAGCTAAATCTATGATTAAAACATGAGCCTTCATGTCCTATTCATTTGATCATCATGAGGTGATCGTTTATCTGGATATTTATGCTAACTTCTTGGTGAAAATTAATTGAGTACCTACCTTGTTGAGTATTCTTGACCATATTAACCCGCCAAAGAAGATAAAAGTATGGTGGGAAGGTGGCACTTGTTGGTTGACGAGTGCCCATTGATTAGTTGTACTTGCATCTTAAATTTAAATTTAACTCATTGGCATATGCTGTCTGCCAGCAGCCCTCTTGATGATTTGGCTTTGTGGCAATGCAAATATTCCGTTGGTGACAGTAGTCACAGTGCAGATAAGGGTGCATTGTAGGTCTGGTTGCATTATGGATCTGAGTGTATCTTACACGTGGATGTGGAGGATATATTCTTTGGGTTCAAGATCTTTAATGAAGGCAATGGGGGGTTGGATGATCGATAAGTTTAGTTGGGATACATAATGGAAGAGCTTTATGGCTTGATGATTTGTCAGTAGGCAATTGTTATTTATGGTTGCTTTTCTTATCGTTTTCATGATCGTAGTTGTCAAAAGCTCATTTTTGTCGGATGATCTTTATGGATTTGTGTTAAATATTTGCTTTTGTTATCATTTTCATGATCTTATTTGTTAAAAGCACATTTTTGTCGGATATGAGCACACTGACCATCCATGTTAGCACTTCCAGTTGCACTTGTCACATATATTTGTATCAGGGAGGATTTAGCAACCATAACAGTCCTGTTTCTTTCTTTTTTTTAAAAAAATTCTTTGATTAAATTTGTTCGTTTACCTCGTCTGATGTTATAGTCTATGACCTGATTCTCATGGTTATGTGGTCCAACAGAAAGTAAGTCTACAAATGACACAAGCATAGATCAACCTACGGCTGTCATAGTCTCGTCTACAACTACAAGCAATGCTGAAAGTAGTTCATCCACTTCTAAACTGGAAGAGGAGCTTAAAGTT
>CAODLS013530231.1:0-11836 GCA_948243855.1 Flueggea neowawraea | reverse complement strand
AAATGGGTTTCAATTTTCGGATGATTTGTGATGAATGGATGTTAGAGGATGTTAGAATAGGTTAGAGGGGACTTGTATGAACTTGATTCAAGCTTTGAATCAAGTGATTTGATGAGTTTTTGGTGAACCTAGGGTTTGGTTTGGGCTTTGATGATTTGAGCATGAATGGGTGTTTTTTTGTTGAATCTGAGGTTAGATTCATGTTTAGGAGGTCGATTAGAGTCAGAATATGTGATTGGTTTAGAGATTCATCGATTGAATCAGAAGTTCAGTACTTTTGAGAATAAAACTAGAGTTTTCACTAGTTTTGTAAATTCTGAACTTTGGGACGTGATTCGAAATTTTGAAAGATTGAGGTATAAAATTGTAATTTTGGAAAACTTAGGAGTATTTTTGTAATTTTAAAGAATTAGACAAATTCGCAATTTCTGAGAGTTCGGACTAGAATTTGGAGATTCTGACTTATGGATGTTCAATCAGTAACCCCAGCAGTCATTAGAGACGGATTTGTAATTTATCGAATCTCGGGGACTAAAACGTAATTTTGTACTGGTCGATGGCCAAATTGTATTTTTACGTATATGGTATATTTTGGGTCGAGGATGATGGATTCATTCCTGACGTATATGTTCAGTGACTTGAGGGTCAACATCTGCATTAGCATAACATGCATTAGTATCGCCACAGTACCACACATTGATATTTACTATGTCTGTATATGTACAACTCAGTGTGCCTGCTAGCAGGAGCCGCCACCCGCGAGCGATATTTGGCTAGATCCACGGCTTTGGATACCAGGTGAGTGAAATAGCAGTTTCAGACACATAGGTTGTGTCTTCAAAATTAAGTATGCTATTTTTGATATGTTCGGGTATGACATAAATTGGCTAATAAGTATTAGGTTAATTAATAATCCGAATATGTGATTATTATTAGTCAACATTTTTATATAGAAAATCTAAAGTATATATGGGTATATATATACAAGGACATTTTGTAAATGATGGTATAAAGGAAAAGATGATGCATGGTTGTATGTGGAATACTATGTATATAACACTTTGACATGGGGACACCTGTGCTACGGGGTCGAAGTAGCCTTTGGTATACCATTGTATGTTATCACCCTACTACATAGTATGTAGTCTTTGGTATACCATTGTATGTTTATGTCTCTAGTCACCAGGGATTGGGGTGACCGTGTATCCAGGCCAGATACACGCTTTTATTGAGCAGTCAGGTGGCGAAGTCCACACTGCTATATGGATATGGAAATAAGGTGGCAGAGTCCACACTGCTTTATGGATATTGATACTGGTCCCATACTATGAATCCTTAAATATATCTATATATTGCCTGAATGCATGCGAATGTTCTCGATGCGAACGTTTTGGTAAAATGAATTTCGAAAAATGTATTATATATATAGTGCGTATACTATATGGATCTGTATATGTGTGCGGTATTTTGAAAAAAGGATTTCAAACTAGTCTTCGTGAGGCACGTACGAGGTGGTCTGACGTGTTGTTTCCTCACTACGGAATCTTACCCTTTTTTCTTCTGTTGTCCATGTTATACCTTTGCTCGCAGGTGACATATTTTGGACGCACAATATCTGACCCGTACCTCGACCTAGTGAGGCGCTTCTTCACTATAGTGAGTGCCCTCGTTCGGGACTCTACTTTGCTATGTCATAGAGCTCCACATCAGTTTACTGTTGGGATACTGGACTTCATTTTGTATTTTGGGGTTTACTCTGGTGATGTATATTTTCACTGATATTTTTGATATACTGTATATATATATATTGGTATTTATTTATATATATATGATTTACTTCATTTATAGATGTTTTTATAAATGTTTTAAATAAATATTTTGATTAGTCGGGTAGTATATCTGATCACAGAGGCTTGTGCGGGATGGATCGGGCTTCCACAGAAGGTTTACCTCATACGTCGGTCACAGGCTCGATTGTGGGTCGTGAAAACCTGAGTAGCTAATCTTCGTCTAAGTGGTTATTATCGTCTATGTGATTCTGGTCCCGTTAAACTTGATAGTTTTCCCTGAAAATATTTTGAAAAAATAAAAGTGCTTTTCGAAAAATGTTTTGAAGGGAAAAATATTTTGGCTATTTTGAATTTTGGGAATTTAAGATTAAATTTATTTATCTAATCAATTCGGTCGATTGTTGGTTGTCTTCCTTATTTGCGAAGGATTTCGAAATGGTTTTCAAAACTATTATTATTTTATAAATAGTGTGTATATGTATGTACACTTATATCTGCATGTGGCATGTTTTGAAATGTTTCAAAACAATTTTTGTGAGGCTCGGAGATGTTCTGGAGTGTTATCCCTCACTGGGTTCTCACCCCTTTTTCTTTTTCTTTGTTTCTCTTAACTTCATTTTCAAGTATTCGTGGTAGCGATTGTTCGATCTTTTGCGCTCTGTGAGGTACTTTTGTCAGTAGTGTATGCTCTATTGTTCGGGCCCAAGTTTCTGTTATGTTAGATGCTCCACACTGAGTGGTGGGTTATGATCCTATATTTATTGTTATAGTGATTAAATTGTTTTTAATTATAAATATTTGTTCAGTATTTTGAAAATGTGGGTATATATATTTAGTATTCGAGAATATAGTTTTCTTTAAAACTTATTATCTGTAAAACGTTTTAATATGACTAATAAGTCAGCTAATATATTGAATTTGGGTATGTGTTTCTGTACTCAGAGGCTTATGTGAGATGGGTCGGGCTTCCACAAAAGGTTCGCCTCGTATATCGGCCATGACCTGACTTTGGGTCGTGACACTAATAAACTGAAACGACGTCGTTTCATGACTGGGTTTTAAAACCCATCCAACCCGACCGACTCGACAACCCTTATGCTTCTTCTTTATTCCTCCGTCACTGTTCAAAAACACTAAAAATTTGTCTCTCTCCGTGCTCTTTCTCTCTCCTTCGTTCCTTTTCCATTCCCGCACCAAGCTAAGGTAATTTCCTCTTTCTCTCTCCTATTCTTGCTTTGTTTCATGGTAAAAATAAATGGAAATTTGTGGGTTTAGTTGTCTGCTGAAAATGGGTTTGGGGTTTGGATTTTTTCGTGTTTTTGGCTAGAAATGAGTTGGTTTTTGTTGGATAATGATGGATTGAGGTTGAAAATGCGTGAATATAACTTCAAAATGGTGGTATGGTAATTGTAGGTGAATGGGTATTTCGGTCCGAAATTAAAAATGAAAAATTGATCGGTTTTATGTGGATTTGAGTGAAACCGATGGTGATTTTCAGTTTCTGGGATTGATTTGAGCTAGTTGGAATGATTGCGAAAATTGGGTTCTTTCGGTTCGAGTTTTGTGGCAATTTTTAAAATAGTTTTTTTCTGCCGCAGGGACTAAGCTGCAGTTGTCCAGTTATTTCGAATAATTTGGGGGACTGCAACTGATATTTTACATATTGGGCCAGATTTTTAATTTTATATAAATAGGTTTTGGATTTGTAATTTTGGAAAGATGTGGGCAATTATGCAATTTTGATAAATTTGAGGTTTTATTCATAAATTGAGTTATTTGGAGGATTTAATTTGCAATTCTAGAAGTTTGAGGATTAATTATTAATTTATGAGGTTTTAGGGACTAAAGTGTAATTTTACGATGTTCGGGGACCAACTCATAATTTTACATGGATTTTGATTTTTGGGATGAGAGTGTTAGATCTTTGATCGAAATAGGTTTTCGACTATACTTTGAGTGTCCGAGTATGCATATGCATGTGCACGCATTACAATACAGCCACAGTACCGATGTCATGTTTCGTTTTGTTCCTGATATATTTATCTCTGCTATCTTTGTTCCAGTTTCATGTTTCTGCCATCAAGACCGGCCACCAGTGGTGCGTGACTGGGTCATTTAGCTTGGATATCTAGGTGAGTGGATGGCATCTTCAGACACATAGGTTGTGCATTCTAAAATTATATGTTTTTGACGTGTCTGGATTTGACATATAATTCGGATTAATAAAGGATAGTAAATCCTAAAAATATGACTTATGTGATAACCTTGGTTGTGGAAACCAATTTTGGAAATTGTTTTGTTTCCGAAATAGATATTAAGTTTTTGGTATTTATTATGAATTTCGAAATAAATACTCTGTTTGGATTTTTACGAGTATTTTTAGATAATTATGATGTTTCTGGAAAGAGGATTTGTTTCTGAAATTAAAGGCATATTTTCGTAGTAAATGTTCCGTTTGAACTTGAGTAAAAATTTTCTGGGATAAATATTCGTTTTGATATTTTGGGGAATTAAATATTCGTTTTAAAATATTTTGGTGAATGATTGATTGTTTGGTGTACTTGATATTTGAATATTTTGGAATAAATACTCTAATATGCTTTTGGGCATAATATTTTGATTTGGGACACCCAGCTATGGGATAGCATAGCTTTCACACACGGATGTTGTATCAATTGCCTGAGTGGCTATATTCAGTGCCTAAGTTGCTTATACTCAATGCCTAAGTGGCTATATTATACCATGGTGCCTGAGTGTCTAATCTTCGCTTAAGTTGGTATTACCGAGTTAGGATGACTCGATATATGTGATTCTGGTTCGCTAAACTTGATAGTTTTCTCTGAACATATTTGGAAAAATAAAAGTGATTTTCGAAAAATATTTTGAAGGAAAAATATTTTGGCTATTTTGAATTTTGGGAATTTAAGATTAAATTTATTTATTTAATCAATTTAGTCGATTGTTTGTTGTCTGCCTTGTTTGAGAAAGATTTTGAAATGGTTTTCAAAACCATTATTATTTTATAAATAGTGTGTATACTTACGTACACTTATATCTGCATGTGGTATGTTTTGAAATGTTTTCAAAACAGTTTTTGTGAGGCCCGAAGCCGCTCTGGAGTATTATCCCTCACTGGGTTCTCACCCCCTTTTCTTTTTCTTTGTTTCTTTTTACTTCATCTTTCAGGTGTCTTTGATAGCGGTCGTTTGATCTTCCACACTCAGTGAGGTACCTTTGTCTACAGTGAGTACCCTATTATTCGGGCCAAATTTTCTGTTATGTTAGATGCTCCACACCAACTGGTGGGTTATGGTCCTGTATTTATTGTTATAATGGTTAAATTATTTTTAATTATAAATATTTTTTTAGTATTTTGAAAATGTGGCTATATATATTTAGTATTTGAGAATATTTTTCTCTTTAAAAATTATTATTTGTAAAACGTTTTAATGTGACTAATAAGCCGGCTAATATATTGAATTTGGGTATATGTTTGTGTACTCCGAGGCTTGTGTGAGATGGGCTGGCTTCCACCGATGGTTCGCCTTGTACGCCGGTCATGGCCCGACATTGGGTGGTGACAGAAATCCTCGCTCTTCATGCTCTCCTTCTCCTTCTTTGAAACCCTAAGTTGTGTTATTGTAAATGAAAGAAAGAAAATAAAAGTGGTCTTCCAAGTGAATGAAAAATGTTGGAAATGTGTTTAGGAGGGGGTATTTGTATCCCTTTACATGTGTTAAAACTGTAGAAAATATGTTGGAAAAAATGATTCAATGGTATGCCTTTTGTCCACCAAAAAGAAGCTTGGCCGCCACACTTTTTGACCATTTTTAAGTCGGCCACAGTCATTGCCATGTCCATTTGCATGGCTGTGGCATGTTTCTGCCCGTTGCACGATTTTCATCCTGGCCATGATCTGGGCCACGGTTGTGGTGGTTGACCGTGCCATGGCTGTGGTCAGCTCCCTTAGAAGGTATACAGAGCATTACGTTTTGGACGTTTAGCCAATAAGCTTTGGGCATTTCCAAATTCATTTTTCCTTCTTTATTTTATCAGCAATATTCATTTTAAATTATGCAGAGATGTATTATCTTTGTCTTATTGTATGAGCTGTCTAGTGGAGCTGATAAATTGGAGCTAATAAATTTTTATTTGTGTAGCCTATAATATACCGAAGCATTAGCCTTATTGCCAACAACATAGGTCCACAAAGTACTTTTAGCTTGCTCTTGTTTTGGTTTCACAAAAGGTGCTATGTTACATAGTGGATCTCTTCGTCTTCAGGTAATTCAGTAGAAAATTTTCTCCAAATTTCAAATCTCTAGAGATTTTTATTATTAAATGGATGTGATTAGATACTAGAGGATTAGTAAACGGATTGATAAATGGCTAATCTTTCAATAATTACTATATTTTGTTTTAAGGAATGAGTTGGTAGATTGTTCTTGTAACTAGAATAATTTGTGAGGCTTGTAATGGTCAATACATCTTGGGGTTTTCTGGTAGAATTCGTGTGTTTAATCAATTATAACTATGCATGCAAGAAAGCTGGTATTGCTAAGTTTTCTTATCTTTTGTCATTAAGTTGTTGAGAGTTGTCCAATTCGTTGAATAGAAATGGGTTACCTGAGCAATGTAAGCCTTTTGGATTTTCGGCCTCGTGTTCGATTTGCTTTTTTATTTCTGTTTTTTTGATATTTTATCTTTTTTTTTTTGCTTTGGAAGTTGATGCAGGAGAAATGCTTCAATTATCTACATGAGAATTTTTCCACAAAGTTATTATTTATTAATTGTTGTACTAGGGAATATGTAGAGTTTTTAACACATTGATGATTTTCTTGTACTTCTATTTATTGATTTTATACATTGAATTCATATTAATAATATGGCAATCCAAGAGAGAGGGGGATGAATTGGATTTGTTGCTAAAAGTTAAAACTTGTTTGAAATCTTTTTTAGTATTATTGTAAATCAAAACATAGCTCAATCCAAGACATAACCACACAAAATTGAAATAAAAGAGAATAAGGCATAAAAAATCAAAGCCCGCATTTATAGTAGTTTGGTCCTCCTTAACCTCCATTCACTTCTCTAACTCATTAGAGGGTTTTCAATCCACTAATCACTTCCTCACTTGCGGGTGGAGCGAGACTGTTACACCATTTGTTTTGCAGGTTCAAAAGCAACGTTTACACACTTGTTTTCAGGCCAAAATAAGAAAACTAATTCTAGTTTTCCTAGGCTCACTAGCAACAACTCTTGTTCTTTAAAGGCTCAATAAGCAAACCTATACTACCCTTAAGCTTTAACACCAATGTTTGATTACAAGTGGATTTCCAAATTGAAAGCAATATTCTCACATCAACTTAGTAATTAAATCGCAAATCAATAGCTCAACGGGAATGCAATAACTCAAAGAGAGAGAAATTCAAGAATTAAAATGAAAAAGCTTGGACACTCGTTCCAAATGTTCATTACCTTATCTCTGGACTAGGCACGTCTATTTATAGGGGTTCTCTAAAAAATAGCCATTGTAAATGCCAATGTAGCCGTTACGAGAGAATTGCAAAATACTGAAATTATTGACGTCAGCCCGTGCTACGTACGTACCATCAGTACTATGTGCGTACTCCATGATTTCATTAGAGTAGAACGCGTAGTGTTCTCCTTGTACATGAATTGTATAGAATCCAGTAGACACTGCTTGACACAAAGTATGTACAACGCACATTAATCCTTCTTCTATGTGCGTAGTTCTTCTGTTATGTTCGTGTTACACAGTGTTCTATGTTCGTTGACATATTTACAAGATCACATCTTTGATTCCTCACATGACTGTATCAAAAAATATTCAAATTTCAAAATCTCAAGGAGCATATTGAGTTTGTCAATATTCCGTCTACGCACTTAATATGCACTACTACGTGTGTAGTATAATCTTGATAAATGTTCATTGGTGCATATTTCTATGATTAAATTCATGCTGTTTTGGATATACAATGAGCATTTATCATGAGTTCTAGTACTTTTGTGCTTTAATTTGTATTTTTCAGGTCAATTGATGATACTTTGATGGAATGGGATGAAAGCAAGCCAAAACGGAGCTTGACTGATGATTTTCGAGGCGTTTAAGGTGCCACACTGTCGTCCTCCAAGCCCCCATGAGCGTGACGCAGCCATAGGCAATCAGTAGTGTGCAATTGGGAGCCTTAAGCCAAGCCACGGACGAAAGAACACCATCCAAGGCCGTGTACTGGAGGACAGACACTTCCACGAACGTGGTGATGACCGTATAATAGCCTCTAACCTTTATATCATTGGACACAAACTAATTGGAGTGGGCACGGATAGAAGGGTCTCAAACATAGGCAAAAACTCTTGTTCGTGTCTGTGGCAAGTGAAGACACGAACGTATATTGTAAGACATGGCCGTGGATCAAGACTGTGCCCATCCAGATCATGTTTTATGAGTATTTAAGGCGTGAACTGTGACCAGAAAGGGGGAATTCAACTTTGGAACACAAAAACACACTCAGCTAGGGTAGGAGAACGTGGGGAGCACAAAGAGATTCAAATCGTCTTCAAGATTGGAAAAATCAAGCGACAGATTAGAGAATTCATCATTAGTTTTTTTCCTCTCTCTAGGTTCACTTCTAATCTTGTTGTTTCTCTATCTAGAAATATGAACTAACCTTGTTATGCATCAAAATGTGATGAACCCTAGACTATTCTCGTGATGGATTGACCGTTATTTGCACAGTTATTTATGAAATTGCAATGTAGTTATGATTGTTTGCTTATTCTATTGATGAGTTGATTGTTGTGCACCTTTCAATTCGACTGTTGATTTATACATAAGTAATCGAGAGATTCTATGTGTAATAGATCATTCATAATTGAAAGGAGTTGCATGCAAACCTAGAGATAGGTCAGCATAAATCCTCTGAATTAGGGTCAAACCTAATAGTGAGATTCACATAACGATAAAGCGGCGACAAGTAGTTTTAATTAGGTAGAGATTCCCATTAATCAACCTATTTGTTAGGTCTTAGCTGGCTCGAGAGAGAAGTTAACATATCATAGCAATTTCCACGGTCCAATTGTCCAATTAATTGTCTGAATAATGAACCATTGTCACACGGTTTGGTTTAGGGGGATTCGGTGTCTAGGTGTCGTTTCCCACTAATGATTATAGTTTCCTTTATTGCGTCGTATTTGCTTTCGTGTTGAATTTCATCCATTATATTGGTTTCAAGATCGTTAATTTATAGGTTAGAAAACATAGTTGGGGTTAGTAGCTAGTAATCGTAGTCTATAAGGGTACGATACTCGATACTCATTCGATTACTGACTATAGACGACAGGTACACTTGCCTAAGTCTGTAGGTGTAGGCCAGTGGATTATCAAGTTTTTGGCGCCATTACTGGGGACTAGGGTATTAGGAACACCTAAATTTTGTTAATTTAGCCATTTTCTTTTCTTATCTTGTTTTATTTTATTTTATTTTATTTTTTGCTTCACTCATTATCTTTCATTGTTGCCTTTGCTGTTAAGCTTTAATCTATCTCTGCGGAATTATGTGTGGGTTTTGTTTGTGCTATTAGCTTGCAGGTGTTTTCTGGTTTATGACCAGAGCAAATCATACTGAGCTAGTTGAATCGGACCCAAAGATTGAACGCACTGCATTAACTCGACTAAGAAACAGAATCAGACAGAGAGCCGAAGAGATAGACATGGAAAGGATAGCAGCAATGGCGGAGAATAATCAAGCTACAGAAAATCAGCCTGCAACGCAGGTTGTACAGGGTAATCCTATGTTTCAACCCATGAACATGTCGGATTATGCTAGACCGGGCTTGATTGGAACTGAGTCGAGCATTGTGAGACCAGCTATTGTAGCCAATAACTTCGAGATAAAACCAAACATAATTCAGATGGTGCAACAGTTTGTGCAGTTTGATGGGTTGCGGGATGAGGATCCAAATGCACATTTGGCTAGTTTTTTGGAGATATGTGACACATTTAAGATTAATGGGGCTATGAGTGATGCTATCAGATTGAGGCTATTTCTTTTTTCACTCCAAGGTCGGGCTAAACAATGGCTAAACTCCTTACCTCGAGGTTCGATGACTACTTGGGATTAGATGGCAGAAAAATTCCTACTGAAGTATTTTCCACCTGCCAAAATAGCCAAGTTGCGGAATGATATTTCCTCCTATGCACAGATTGCATCAAAATCATTGTATGATACGTGGGAGAGATTAAAAGAGCTATTGAGGAAGTGTCCACATCACAGGCTACCTGTTTGGCTCCAAGTTCATACATTATATAACGGGTTAAATCCGAGCACCAGGCATATGATCGACGCTGCAACTGGAGGAATTTTGCATAATAAAACACCAGAGGCTGCACAAGAACTGATAGAGGAGATGACCAAGAATAATTATCAATGGCACATAGCACGAGCGAAGCCATCGAAACCCGTTGGGTTGTATAATGTAGACGCAATAACAACTTTAGCCATGCAAGTGGAAGTATTAAGTAAGAGGATTGAGGGAATTTCCACAGTGCAACAACAAGCTCAAATCGCATGCTGTGAGTGTTGGAATTCGCGGCTCAAATATGACATTCATATACATTCATGGCAGCGGATATAACAAAAATTTTATGCCTTTAATTCCCCCAAGGACCCATGAATATCAACATATATAATTAAATTTGAATGATTTACCTTTCACCAAGGCTCGATCGATCAGTTGTATGAAACGTTGGTGTAGCTCCTAGCACCAAGAACTCGAATCACCTTGTGGAATCACGTTGCCTTTGCGCGAACGTGGCTAGAGGTATCCACACGAACGAACTTACCTTGGATTGATTGTAGTGTACTAGCACCTTTTAGAATCTCTATTCTAAAGCTCACAAAATAAATTTTTTCTCTTTGAATTATGGCACACAAATTCAGCAATGCCTTGTTCTTACCTTAAGAAAATTCGGCCAAAATCTTAATCACCCATTAAAATTTTGGCCAAGCACTATATATAGGCATAGAAGACCCTATTCTATGTGTACTAGGGTTTGTTTTACTTGTCCTACAAGAATAAGAACTCCTTATCACATAAGAACAAGGGCTCCTGAAAAAGAGGAGTGTGCTGAATTTCCTATACTTGTCATACAAGAATAAAGACTTCTAAAAAATAGGAGTTTGATATATTCCGAATTTTTAAGGGTTTTTTTAATATTATTGGGCTTTTAATTTCATGATACACTATCATTAAATAAATCACTCCGTTATTAAAACATATGGGTTGAATTTATTATGTCACACATAATAATATACCCATAATAATTTGTGATTCATATTAAAAAAATCATTACATTAATGGACTATGTATTAAATCTTATTTAACACATAAATCATAAAACCCCTATTTATTATTGATTAATCAAATTAATGGACTAATAATTCAATCACCATAAGGAGAGAACCTTTGTAACCAATCCAATTCGTTATTGTGTGTGACCCTATAGGCCCACTCGAAATTGGCAATATGCATTGTCCCAACCTTTAGGCCCAAAGTCCGTAAGCGATATCTACTAATACATTATGACAACCCAAAATCGAATGGTTGTCGGTGATCCAAGTTAACCTTTCACAGTCTGATGTTTAATCCTTTTGTCACCCAATATCTCATCTAAGCAAAAGGCATGGTCACATGTCAACCTTATATTTCTTAGCATGTTTCTTGATCTCGAGTAGATTGATATAACAAATGACATTGACAAACTCCTTTATCAATTCATTCGAGTATGCATACATTCCATCAATCCTACTCATCAAGTGGCCAAGAGATAACACTCTTCAAAAGAGGAACAAATCCATCACTCTCACTATCACTCCTCTACATGAATCATGACATATCCAATCATAGCCTTTATTGTTACCCTGTTACAGATAATGTTTGACTAAGTCAAAACATGCGATTCCTCATGCAGGAGTCTATAGTCAGTTTCAGTCAGATGACTCAAACATCACCACAGCATGAAA
>CAODLS013529200.1:0-16500 GCA_948243855.1 Flueggea neowawraea | reverse complement strand
CTTGTTTATATTATGTTTGTAACTTGTATATACTATGTTTATGATTTGTTTATGTTATGTTTCTAACTTGTATATCTTTTACAAAGATGCAGAACATACAAGTATTAGTATTACAACTTGTTTATATTATGTTTTTAACATGTATATACTATGTTTATGACTTGTTTATTCTATGTTTGTAACTTTTATATCTTTTATAGAGATGCAGAACATACAAATATTAATTCTATACTTGTTTATACTATGTTTGTAATTTGTACATACCATATATACAACATATAAATATATATAATACATATAAACAACATATATACAATATATAGATAACATATAAATAATCTATAAATAACGTATAAATAAGTTATAAAGCAGTTTTAAAAAAGTATGAAATATAAACAGAGTTTAGACAAAACCTAAATAAGTTTCAGACAAATCCGTGAAAATGCAATTTAGAAATTTCAAGTGATAATTTATCACATTTTTATTTCATTAACTACATTTAGTTATAAATTATAACTTTTATATTATGTTGTGTGAATATAATATCTCATATTATCTCAGATATTTTTCTAATCTATTGTTCTAAATTGATGGTATATTATTTATTAAGTTAATTAATTAAATTTAAATCACGAGGTAAACAGATACCGTGTGAGTAAGGTACGAGTAATAATTTTTATCACCCGCACGGGTACGAGTAGGGTATGAGTACATAACATAAACTACGGGTACGGATAAGGGTATTGGTATACCATACCTATTACCATCCCTATATGACAATTAATTTGATTCTAAATTTATTAATTCACAATATCAATTTTAAAAATTGCACCTATTTATGACAATGAATATTTAGGGACATTTGGTACATCAAATTTAATAAAAAAAAAGGTCGACATATATATGATCGAATAAAAACAATAGCAGTATTATGGAAAATACTATAAAGATTTTTTTAAAAAATATACATTGTTATGGTGAATATTACACAATATGTGTAAATATAGTATTTGTTTTTAAAATGTGCAATGAAAATTTATTTTTAAAAAAATATATTTATTCTTGTATTTTAATTTTTATTGAATATTTTATTAATTACCATATAAATTGGTTAATTAATATAAATGTCTAATGTAAACACATTTATTATTGTTTTTATGACACATCTTTATATGACACATGTCACATTAGTAAGACGTTAAATGTCGTTTATTTAAGATAACACATGTCAGCATTTCAATATATATATTCTGCTTTATATTAATATATATATATATATATATATATATATATATAGGAAATCAGAAACAGAGGGAAAACATGTAATATATTTTTGTCTTTCAGAATCATCAGAAACCGTGAGTTAAGTGCAGTAAATACCATTTTTCAAAAACCGATTTCCTTATTCCAAAGATTATCACATAATCCAATTTTACAAATTACCGACCCATTAGCTAGTCAGTTTTCAAATTAAGCCGGCACAACAAAAATATATAGGTTTCAAAGACACATTCTATGTGTCAAAAACTGTCATCCACTCACCTGAATGTCCAAGCAAAGTCGGTCAGGCACCACTATCTAGTGGCTGATCATGCAAGCAAAAACACAAAATTGAAACAATAATATTAGAAACAGAGATATATCAGAAACATATCAAAATAGAGTACTGGTACTGTAGTTATACCGAACTACGTGCACATACAGACTCAAACGCTCGAATAATGCCCATCCTTCCAAATTACTTAAGTCATTATCCAACCATTTTTATTTATAATAATCATTTAATCAATCTAACAAAAAATTCAATAAATCAGCAAAATTCAAATTAATTCATCAAATAAATCCCTACAATTACCAACCTTCTTCAATCTCATTCATTCTCCAAAATCAATCACAAGCCCATTCCAATCTATGATTATTCTACCAAAATTAACCAAGAAAAACTCAAATCCACCATAAATCCACCCCATTCATCATTCAAAAATTCGGATTTAATAACCCAATACAAAAAAAATACACAGTCGTCACAACCCAACAAAACCCACACCATTCCAACACCAATTTTAACATTGTCCACCTAAACCATCATTGACTTCACCAAAACAAGCATCTAAATCAGTTCATCGTACAAAAACCGTCACTCACAAACCTAACCAAAAACCCATTGTTTTCCATGATAAATGAAGAAAGAAAAGAGAAAAGAGAGAGGTATTTACCTTGATTTTGTAGCAAAAATTGAAATGAAACTAAGAGAGAGAGACGGTCTTGAGTAAGTGGGTGAAAGGAAGAAGGCGCGGAGTGAAGTGAGGAAGAAAAGAGAGTATCGCGTTTGGTTTTAAAGAGGAACCAAAATGGCAGCCAACAAAATACACGTTTTGGTCTCTTCTTGCTATTTATTTTTTTTTCCTTGCTATGAAACGGCAACACTTTGAGTATTTACATTTTTTTCTTTTGTTGTTGCAAAACAGCAAAGTCTTCCCTTCTCTTCTTTTTTTTTTTTGTTACTGCAAATCAAAATATATTTCATGGAAATAACAAATAACTATTTTGATGTAAAATAAATTATATTTAATCCAAAATAATAAAAAAATCATATCTATTTTGTATAAATAAAATTGTTCTAAAAATTATAAAATTATATTTGTTCCAAAAAGATTATTTTATCGAATTATAAAACTTAGAAAATGCAGCACGTTACAAAGAATTGGTGGTCTGACCATTAACTTAATCGCATCTTGAAACGCCCCCACACTTTATGGAACGGTTTGCCTTCCATTTGAGAAAGAGCAAATTTTATTCTGTAATTCAACCGTCTTTTGGGATGAATAGTATTTTATCATGAATTTTTCGTACATCTCGTCCCAAGTTTCCAATGAACCTTTCAGAAGATTTATCAACCACATCTTGGCTCGATCCTTTAAGATGTAAAGAAAGCATCTCATCCGAAGCTCGTCATCCATCAAACCATGTAATGGAAATGTTTGAATGGTTGTGTAAAATTCCTGCAAGAAGGTAAGTGGGTCCTCCGATTGCAAACCATGAAATAAAGGCAACATGTTGACGTGGATGTTCTTCAACTCATAATTTTGGGCTGCCAGACTCAAACGAATACAATATGGCGAAACTCCAATCACCAGCCTTTGAATATCTCTCAAGCTCATACACACCGCCATTTGGTTGCCAATGCCATCACCTGGCAATTGCCTTATTTCTTTCCGCATTTTCGTGATCCACCTTAGGCCTTGGATTTTTGGTCATTCTCTCTCTTCTTCTATTGGCTCGGTTTTCTCTACACAATCTTTCAATCTCCGATTTAATGGAAGAGCGTCTTTGTTCCCTTGAGTTGATCTACCTTCCAAACTTCGAGAACGCCTTAATAGCATAAATCACCTACAAACAATTAAACAAAAAGAAAAGAAAAGATCACAACTAGTAATGTTGTTCCCCGGCAACGGCGCCAAAAATTTGATTAGATCTATCGTAGGTGCACGATAGTTGATGCAGTAATAAAAACTTGAGTATTCCTAAGGTGTCGAACACACAAGAACAAGACTAAATGTGATCGATTCTTAAAAGAAAATAAAATGCAAGAGAATAATTTTTTGGTATTTTTAATAATGAAAAACACGAATTAACAAACAACAATAAAATAAGCATTAGGACTTTCAAGATTCGACCAAGATTTCTATTTACTACATTTATGAATGGATTATGGGATTGAGTGTTCTCTCACTTTTATCACCTAAAACCTCTTTCAAGTTCATTTAGGCTATATCTACATGTATTATGAGGGTCATTTCGACCTCACCTAACTAAACTAGACTCGTTAAGCTCTTTTAGGAATTTCATTGAACACATTGTAGGTATGAATATGTCTATTACATAAGCTAACAAATTTAATGCATGTCGACCTCACCTAGTCTTCTTCTTTCGATCCTTCAACAAAATTTGTCAAAACTATCATTATGATGGCCAGTCACAACAATAATTAATTCATACATGTCGTTAAATCAAATCCAACACTTCAAAAAATATGACATTGAAAGCACAAGTGATACTACAAATATGGAAATAAAAGCACAATACCCATTCACAAATATAAAAAATAGATGTCAAGGTCTATATCTCTTAGCCTTAACAAAAGATTTAAGCTATCATGTTTATGTTCAACAAAATAAAACAATAAACTCCAACATAAATCATGATAACAATAAAAGATAGGAAAAGAGAAGAGATAAACGGATGTAAAGGACGCCTTTCTAGGGAGTCTTCAAGAGAAATCCTCAACCCTTGATGCTCATTCTCCCTCTCTTTTCTTGAAACCCTAAGTTGTTCTTGAAAAATAAAAAGAAAAGAGAGAAAAATATGTTCTACAATGGTGAATGATCATGGAAATGTTGTTAACAAGGGTAATTTATACCCCTTTACATGTCTTGAAAACCCAGCAAATATCATGCCAAAAATGCCCCAAGTGTATGCCTTTTTTCCACCAAGAAAAGGCTTGGCCGCTATACTTTTTTGTCACTTTTCTTGGTGGTGGTGGCACACCACGGTCACCACCACGCCCTTTTGCTCGGACGTGGCATCTCTTTGTCCGTCTTTGCAAAATGTCGTCATGGCCACGATCTGAACCATGCCCGTGGCACACTATTTTTCTTCATTTCTTCATTTTTTCAAGCTTTCAACTTCACATCTTTTACACACTTCCACTCCAATTTCATCCACATCAATCCCGACCTAAATAAAACACGTAAATAAAATGATAAACATTCAATAATAGGTTGTAATTAAATGAATTCATGCTTAATTATAAGTGTAATTTTAGGACATATCACAAGCGATTCAAGAACATGTTCGAAACCTGATTCCCATCAACAAGGCAACATCAATCCTAGTAGTTGTAAAGGCAAGCAGTAATTTAAATAAGGGGAAGGCATCCGATTATGATGATGACAACAAGAAGAAAAATTCGACTAATCATAAATTAACTATTTCACTATCTAGTGAAAGTTTTAAGGATAGCCAATTGGAATATCCTGACACCAAATCCTACAGAAAAGCAATGGCAGCCAGAGCACTATGGCAACAGATTCAAAAGCATTAATTTGCTTCACTACTCTCCTAAAACAAGGCATAAAAGATGTTCAATACCCTTCAATCATGGCATTGAAGGAGATCACAACAATAGTAGAACAAGACACATATTTGTGAAGAGAAGTTTTCAAGCCCAGTTCACCTGCCTAGAAAGCTATCATTGATGGACTCTACAAAACCATTCGAAGAGATACACATTCTAGTCTTTTTATACCAAGCATCAAGGCAATTGGAAACCTGGCAAGAACATTTAGGGTCACGCATATAAAGATTATCAAATCGTTACTTAAATTGGTTACTTTGTCTTTGCCCAAGCTGGTTGTTATGGAAGTGTTAACAGCTCTGGAGAAGTTTTACAGTAGAGAAAATCATTTGCACCTGGACAACTGCAAAGAAATAATTAGCGATCAAATGTTCAAGCGTTTAATATTGCTAGTACACACAAGGGATGCTATTCTTCCAAGATCATCGGAATTAGTCTTAGGTTGCATTGAAATGGATGTTCCTAATGACGAAAAACTTGTTTAGGCTCGATTAGAACTCTTGTTAAGATTTGCACTAAAGGTTCATCACCATAAGGAAATACTTCCCCTGCAACAAACAGTTCTAAATTGTCACAACCTGTTTCTGGACCATGACCAGCGTACGAGGCGAACATTCTATGAGAGCTCAGCCCATCTCGCACAAACCTCAGAGAATCATAAACTTTACCTAATTAATCATTTATCAAAACATTTTTAATAAAAAATCATTTATAAGAAATCATATAAATATATATAAAGTATAAATATATGAGTATAGAAAAATATGACATAAGTGAAATCAAATACACGATAAATGTATCATAAATTAATGTAACCAAAAGACAAAAGAATACAACCTAGTAACTCAACAGCATCCCGGTACGAAGCTCTAAAATAAACGAAGTAGCCCGACCAAGAAGGCGTCACTAACCAAATAAATATACGTCTTACTGAGCAGAGATGTCAAATGGTTGTTGAGTCAAAATGTCAACCTGTAAGATAGAAACATGATAAACAAAGAAAAGAAAAGGGTCAGAACCCAATGAGGGACAACACCCCAGAATACTTCATACGTGCCTCACAAAGATTGTTTTTGAAAACGGTTCAAAGATACCACAAACATATATACATACATATACACACTACATACGTGGTAGGTTTTCAAAGAAACATTTCAAGAATATTTGCAAACAAAGCAAACACATGCACTTGGGCAAAACGATATTTTCAACATCAGAGTCAAAAACAAAGTATAGATAATATGAGTAGTCTCAGAGTCAAAAACAAAGTATACGTAAAATGGGACTAGTAATAAACATGGTGTGGTCTACACCACCAAGATACGGGACCAGTAATAAACATGGTGTGGTTTATGTCACAACCCATTTCCGGGACCATGACCGGCGTACAAGGCGAACCGTCTGTGGAAGCCCGGCTCATCCCGCACAAGCCTCAATATACAGAAACTTTACCCATCCATTTATTCAAATAAATATTTGAAAACAATAAAGGTTTAAACCTTATTTATTCAAACAAAACATACATAATATAAATTGCGGAAATAATTTCAAATTTAAAACATTTGAAATAACATAGATAATAACAAAAACAAAAACAAATCTCACAGAAACTCGGTGTAGAGCCTCTAACAAATCATACAAACAGGGCCCGATCGAAAGGGCGCTGACCGTACCTCACTAAGCATCAAATGCCAAAGATAGCTATCCACAAGAATCACCTGCACGATGATAATAAACAGAGACAAAACAAAACAAAGAAAGGGGGTCAAACCCAATAAGGGACAACACTCCAGATTGGCTCATACGTACCTCACAAAGACTGTTTTGAAAACAGTTCGGAAATACCACGTGCAAATATAGTTAACATATATATACATATATATCATGCTACATACTTAGTAGCAGTTCAAAAACCATTTCGAAATCGTTCGCAATCAAAGCAAACAGTATACACGAAATCATTCGACACTAAACCAAATTCTTTCTAAGAATTTCTTCAAAACTTATCAGAACTAATCTGTTTTCAAACACAAAATAAAACTTTTCCAGAAACGTTTCATCTCATCGGAGATCCTAAAATAAAATCCTTTTTAAGGTTATACCAAAAACTTCAGAAGTCAAAAACCATTTTTTTATCTTTTATCAAAAACTCCAATCCATAGTTCAAAAACCTTTCTATCCTTGCTAGAAATTTCAGAACCAAAACTTCACCATTTAGGCATAATAATAATAATAATAATAATAATATTTTCAAACACATATATCACGGATAAGGGACCAGCAACAATCATGGTGTGATTTGTGCCGCTACCACCGCAATAATGATCGTGGACTCTGGCACTGATCTAATAACAAATCATGTGCCTTCGCTAGGACACATGACTACTGACAACCCTAGTAGCTGGGCTATAACAATCCTTGGTATACCAAAGGCTACGAATCCTGTAGCGAAGGTGTCACATCTCCAAAACATATACATAGTATAAATACATCCAATAACAATTGGTCATACGATCGAGTATATCAAAAACAATGAGATATATAAAATATAACTTATATATCGAAATCCAAACCATACATACATATAAATATAATTTTCCATAAATCTAAAATATTTATCAGAAACAGAAATGATGTACTCATTTCAAAGATTGACATATCGTACCGGTATGGTATGCAAAACAAACAATGTTTTACCAAAAACAATGTTTTACCAAAAACAAAGTTAAGAACTTATTTCCAAAATATACCAAAGGAATATAATATAATCGATTTATATTATATTTCAAAAACAAATCATCTTTCGCCGAAACACAAAATATTTCAAAGATAGAGTATCACTACTCTTTTTCCAAAACCCAAATAATTTTCCAAAAACAATTCAATAACAGTCAAGTCTCCACATAGACCAGATTTTAGGATTTTCAATCATTTAATTATTCCAATTTGCATGCTAAGGTGATAGCACAACAAAAACATACAAGTGAAAGAGACACAGCCTATGTGTCTGAAGCTGTCATCCACTCACCTGGATGTCGAGCCTCTAAACTCTGAATCACTGGCCACCGATCGATGGCTGGTCACCTCGAAAATAGAGTTGAGCTGAAACAAATATTTACAAATAAATTAATACGGTGACTGTGGCAATACCGAAGATGCATCAAATGCAAATGCAGACTCTGACGTCATCGGCGTCAGAAATCCTATTTTGATCAAAGATCTAGCACTCACGGCCCAAAAATCAAAATCAATGTAAAATTACGAATTGGTTCCCGATTTTTGTAAAATTACATTTTAGTCCCTGGGCCTCGTAAAATTACAAACTAGTTCCTCTAATTCGAGAATATACAAACGACTATTCCAAGTAGTCAAAATTTCTAAAAGAGCTCTCGAACTCTCCGAATTTGCAATTCTAGCTTAATTTCTCAAAATTACAAAATTATTCTTTAATTCTCAAAATTTTACTATTACCCCTAAATTCTCAAAATTATAGATATACTCCGAACTTTTCAAAATTATAAATCTATATCTCAAGTTTCTAAAATTACAAATCTGGATAATAACTTTCCAAAAATTACAAAAATATGAATCTCAAAAACTCTATTCTCAAAAATATAAACTCTATATTCGGCCAACAAAAATCGAAATCAAATATACCTATTGGTCAATCTCAACCTCATGAACATTAATATATCAACAATTTCCTCAAACAAGCAACAAAATCATTAGAAATTAACCAAACCCGAATCTAACCCTAGCCATTCAAAGAACTCATAATTTCTTCTAATTTCAAGCTAGATTATGTTAATCTAACCTCCAACAATCATAATCTAATAACTGACAACATCAATTTCAACAGAAACATGCAAAATCTGAAACCCATTTCATTTTCGGCCAAAAATCCATTTCAGAAATTAAATGCATGAAATGGATGAAAGGAAGAGATTAGAACTGAAATCTTACCTCCAGAGATGTTTAGGAACGTTGGGGAACCGATGGGAGGCATAGAGAATCGATATGAGAGTGAGAGAGTGTGAAAAATGAGAGTGAAGGACGGAAAAGTCGAGTTTGGAGGGTTTAAAACGACCACGGATTGAAACGCACCATTTCAATATTTTTAAAGGCGACGCACGTTATTCTATAATGAAACGTACGTCTTGGTGTCACAACTTACATTATAAAGTGTACAACGTACATTGTTGTGGTCAACAATGCGTCCAGTAGCTTCTGTTTTGAAAACGTAGTAGCACAACGTACGTTCTAGACATACAATGTACGTTGATCATCCTTCCTCCCAGATAACGTACGTCATCTTACCACAACGTACGTTGTGAAAGAATTCCAGTTAACGTACAGTTCACAAACTCCCAACGTACGTTGGCATGCTCTAGATAGCATTCCTCAACTTCCTTTGCTTCTGAACTTGTGTCGGATCATTCCCGATGCCCGACGACACCCAACCTTACAAAAATAACATATTTCGAATATCCGAACAACATCTTGAACCTTTGAGAATCAAATCATAACTAAGATCATTCGAAATCGAATGACATTCCACTAAAGAGCTTGTCTGAACTGATCGAAACGCTACAAAGAATTGATCAGAATGGGAGGGATATTACAGTCTACGCCACCCAAATCAAACTGTATAATAATCATGGACTCTGCCACTAACAAAAAATAAATCATGTGCCGGACCAGGACACATGGCTACCGGTAGCCCTGGTAGTTAGGCCATATCAAAGCATTGGTATACCAAAGGCCACGTACCTCATAGCATAGGCATCTCATATCATATATAAAATCCATAATAATATAATTTACAAAAACATAGCATGCAGAGCAGAATAAAAAACAGAGAGGGATATATAATATATATATCAAATTTTCAATAAATACAGATACTGATTATTAAAACGCATAACCGGTTTATTAATTAGGCAAAGCCTTAGATTAGTCCAATTTCAAATATATGCCAAGCACAACAAAAACAAATATAGTTTCGAGACACAGCCTATGTGTCTGAAACTGTCATCCACTCACCTGGATGTCCAAGTTCTAATGGTAAGGCACTACCGGCGGGCGGCTGATCCTATGGCAGGAACAAGAAGCTGAAACAAAGATATCAAAAACAAAACATATCAGAAACAAAGTAAGCGAGACACTGGTACTGTGGTTGTACCGAAATACATGTACATGCATATACAAACTCAGACGTTCAAACAATCTCCAAAAACTCATATGGGTCGAAGATCTAACACTCTAGACCTAAAAATCGGAACATATATAAAATTATAATTTGGTCCCTGAACTTTTATAAAATTACAGTTTAGTCATCGGGACCTCGCAAAATTACAACTAGTCCTTAAAGTTTCAGAAATTACTAACGAATGCTCCAAAAAGTCAGAATTCTCAAATGAGTCCTCAAACTCTCCGAATTTATGAAACTAGCTTAATTCCTTAAAAATTTCAAATGTGGCTCCAAGTTTTTCCCAAATTACAAAACTATAACTCAAGTTTCTAAAATTACAAATCTCTAGCAAAGTTTCTCAAAAATTACAAACTTAGAGGCAATTTTTCAGAAATTTACAAAACTAGATGGAAGACAAAATTTTATTCTCAAAACTACCAGAGTCTCTATTAGACCTACAAAAATCGAAACTTAGCACCCACATTGGTCGATTTCAACATCAGGAACATTAATCCATCAACAATTTCATCAAACAAACAACAAATTATCATCCAAACCCGAATCTAACCCTAGCTCCACCAAAGTCTAATCAAATCTCTTGATTCAAGCTAGATTCTTGTTAATCTAAGTCATGTCTAACATATTCTAGCAATCCCAAACATCCATTCATCAAAAATCATCCAAAAAATTAAACCCTAGCAAATTTGGATAAAAAAGGAATCAACGGATTTGATGCACAAAACAAAGAAAAAAGAGAAGAAAAGATGCAATTCTTACCTCAAAAATGGATTAGGAACGTTGGCGAGGCAATAAGGAAGTGCTCTTAGGTGATTTGAGAGAAGAGAGTGAATGAGACGGAGTAAATGCAAAACTCGTCGGTGGGTGGGGGTTTTAATGAGTTGCAGATCAAAACGGTGTATTTCAGCAAAATACAAAGGCAACGTATGTCATTATACATGCAACTTACCTCTTGGTGGTTTACAACGTACATCCCTCCATCACAACGTACGTTATTATGCTTCCAGTGGCCTCAGGTTCTACGAGAACACATTACAACGTACACCACACTAAGGACTACATATGTTGATCATGGCATAATTCCAGCTAACGTACGTCTTGTGTTTGCCCAGATAACGTACGTTGTGAATAAAGCTAACGTACGTTATCAACACTCTAGCTCACATTTCAACATTTCTCGTTCTCCACGTGCATCGAGCCTCCCTTGGGGTTCCAAAACACCTAGACCCTCAAAAATACATCTACCAACCAACATTAGCATCAGATCATCATCCAAGTTATCTAATCGATATCGGAAACACTCAAAAACTAAACCATACTTGAACGGAGGGCTACAGGAATCCAATCGGATAGGGCGGGATATTACATAAATCTTCAAATTTCTTCCCAGCTACCATTTTGGACATTGTTAAAAATCGTTCTTGAAGCTCCATCAGCAAAAAATTATGTACGAAAATAGATTTGCCCCAAAAGTTTATGGTATTGTAAATAATTTTGGCCTTTTGTCTCTGATAGAATATGTGAGCTAAATTTCTGCTTATATTATTTCACTTCGCATATTTCTTTATATAGTCATGGAGTACAACTAAAAATGAAAGATTAACTCCACATATTTAGTGATTGTAACAATAAATGACATAGACAAATAAGCCTAAAAAACTGTAATTTAATTAACTAAAGATAAGTCTATAGACGAAGTCCACAACTTTGAAGCAATTCTCCAACATTCCCCTTTGATTGAAAGTTGCAAAAATTTCATAAAGGCATGGAGCACATCTCTCTGCAATTTTTAAATTTATGAAGCACATCTCTTCGTCTCCACTACATGATGCACTTCTCATTACAAACAATTATTTGTCGATGCACTTTATCACCAATCTTCAATTGCTGGAGCACTTCTCTCCAAAAGCTCAAATCGGTGTAGCACTTTCTCTCCACAAACTCAATTTGGTTCCATGAAGCACTTCTCTCCATAATGCATCTTGGTGCACTTCTCACCATCTAGCTAGAAAAATGTTTCCTCTTCAACAACTTGTACTGTTTTTCTCAATCTATACCACTTTGCTTTTTTTCTCTTCTTTTTCTTCTTCATGGTTGAAGCCTCTCTTAATCACTCATAGGTCCCTTAAGAAAAAGGCTTTGATACCACTGATAAAATATGTGAGCTAAATTTCTGCTTATATTATGTCACTTCACATATGCCTTTATATAGGCATGGATTACAACTAAAAAATGAGATATTGACTCCACATATTAGTTATTGTAACAATAGATGACATAGAAAAATAAGCCTAAAAATCTGTAATTTAATTAACTAAAGATAAGTCTATAGACCAAGTCCACAACTTTGAATCAATTCTCCAACAGTCTCTTATAATGTACTTTTGAGGACGAAATATTTTCGTCCCGCCATTGTCTGTGTTTTATCTGGGATAATGAGGTTTTGATTCAAGTAATTTATATTCGAGTGTTAATTATTTATCTAACCAAGTGTCTCTAATTCGTTATTTCCATCTTCACAAAATTTTCTTTCCGAACATTTGAAAGGTCAAACATGAATGATTTTCCCTTTTCCAATCGCTAATTATTATCTGTCTTGCTGTTAGTTAAAATAGTCAACAATGTCAATTTGTTCAATATTCAAAATTTAAATTATTAACACAATGTCTTGGATGGCATGTAAATTTTCTAACAATAGAAGACCAGCAATAGCAGAACAAGACAGATTTGAGAGGGGAAGTTTTCAATCCCAGTTCACCTGCCTGGAAAGCTGTCATCGATGGACTCTGCAAAACCATTCAAAGAGATACGAACTCTAGTCTTCTCATACCAAGCATCAAGGCAACTGGGAACCTAACAAGAACATTTTGAGTCACCAGATTACATATAAAAAATATAGATGAATGTTAACATTAATAAATTCCAACACATGTATTTGCCATTGAAACATTGTTTGTATTATGATCCTTCACCACTGTTTCATCATCCAATATACTCTGCTTTTGTTCAACTCTAGAAACCATGGCCAATTCCCTGAAGGATATATTGGTGAAACAAATCCATGGAGCTTCCCAGGTGAAAAAAAAAAGCAGACGATGAGGCTACTACATTCACGACACCATGCAGCAGGATAAAGTCCAAGATCGAGGAGCTTGCAGATATTATCCAACAGATTGTGCCCAAAACAATATTATGCGCCTACTCATCAATCACCATTCGTTTGAGAATTAAGACCATTCAATAACATGGACAAACCTTCAATCCCATCAACAAGGCAACATCTGTCCTTGCAATTGTAAGGCGAGTAGGCATTCAAACAAAGGAAAGGCAATCGACAATGACGATGATGACTAGAAGCATTTGACTACTCATAAAATAACGCTTTCACCACTTTGCTGTCCCACCCCATTTGTCATGGGCTAAAAGTTTTAGCGCAAGAACTTTACTCATGCGGTACTTCGGGACTCACGTATATTTAAGGTTCAGCCTTTATCCGCCTCTGATGTTTACTGGTTTGCCCTCCCATAGGCTCATCAGGCGAGCGGGGACAGCTCCCGACCAGTGTGGTGCTTAGATGACACGCAGATCCGTCATAGTCAAGTCTCAGACCAGCGACAAGCTCCCCAAACTCAATTAGGTCGGCATGCCTAACTCAAGACAGACGCAACACCTACGGTACGTACTCACACCTTCCGCTGCCCCGTAACCCACACTTTAGCTCACCAACAAGCATCTCGCGCATCCTACGTTGTCACGACAGTTAGATCGTGACACATTCCACGAAGCTACTATAATGAAAGTGCTGAGATGGTAAGGCATTCATATGGAAACACTTTATTTTTGTCATTGTCCTTAAAGTATCTTCATAACAAATAAATTCAATCACTTCACCCTAAAATTATACGAGCATCCCAACGATTCTTCTCATCAATCCTTCTTAAAAAATTATATTTTATTTTAATTTATTTTTCAATTTATAAATTATTTTATTTATTCAACATATTAATTTATTATTTTATTAATAAATTAACAAAAAGTGAAAAAAATAAATATTATTTTTCAAAAATATGAAATTATTATTCATTCTTTTTTTATTTTTCAATTAATAATAAATATTAATTAATAAAAAAGTATATTAAATTTAAATTTTAATATAAATAATAAAAAATAATTAAATTAAATATAATATTATAAAGAGCAAATATAAATAGATTGATGGGATCCTTTAATACATTGTCCATGCTCTGATTCTTCACCTTTATTTCATCACCAAACAAGTTGTCTTTCCTATTTCGAGAAAAAAAAAAAGTGTTTTTCTTGATCGACTCACTAGTCCATGGAGAAGTCCCTGAAGGACATATTGGCAAAATCAATCCAATTGGTTTCCCAGGTGAGAAAAGCTGCAGGTGAGGCTTCTTCATTTAAGTATCAATGTGTCGCGATAAAAAAACGGACTGAGAGGATCGTTCAAATTCTCGGCTGGATTGCTCTGGAAAACGTTGAATATGATCGCCCCGTTCTCCGGATCATAGCTGAGGTTGAACAAGTTCTTGGTAAGGCGCTTTCTCTAGTTATCAAATGCGGTACTGCAAGTCGGATCCAGTTCTTGGTGAGCTCCTCTGGTTTTTGGAAAATCTCGAGTGCTTTAGATAATTGTATTGCAGATGTTCAATGGCTACGTATGATGCATGAATCTGACAAAGAGATTCTTTCTCTCGGTCCTAAAGCCAGCAGGGATCCGATGCTTGCATGGACATGGTTGTATATTTCAGGGCTACACCATAGTTCGCCAGACATTCAGCGCGAGGCAGCAGAGAAGTTGTTATTACTTTCTCAGAACGACGATAGGATGAAAAAGATGATCATCGAGGAAGGCGGTGTCATTCCACTGTTGAAATTGCTTAAACATGGTACAATGGAAGAGCAAGAGCTTTCCGCAAGGATAATTTGGAAATTAGGATATTATTCGGAAAGTGTTGAACACATAATAGATGCAGGTGTTTTTCCAGCGTTTGCGAAAATCCTCAAAGAAGGTCCTATGAAACTTCAGGCTGAGGTTGCGTCAGCTGTATTCGGATTTTGCAAAAATTCACCGAAAATGCCAAGACATCTGTATCCAGAACAACATCGTTCACCTACTTATTAATCACCTTTCCTTCGAGGTGATTCAAGAACACGTTCAAAACTTCATTCCCATCAACAAGGCGACATCAGTCCTCGCAATTGTAAGGGCGAGTAGTCGTATGAACAAGGGAAAGGCAGTCGACTATTATGAAGATGAAGATCACAAGTATTCGACTAACCAACAATTAACCCTTCTGCATCCAAATGAAAGTTTTAAGAACAAGCAATTGGAAGATCCGTATACCAAGTCCCGCCTGAAAGCAATGGCAGCCAAAGCACTACGGCAACTCGTGAGGGGCAACACCGCAATATGTCAGATCATCACAGAGTCAAAAGCATTAATGTGCTTCACTAGTCTCGTAGCAGGACCTGAAGATGTTCAATACGCTTCAATCATGGCATTGATGGAGATCACAGCAATAGCAGAACAAGACGCTGACTTGAGAAGGTCAGTATTCAAGCCCAGTTCACCTGCCTGGAAAGCTGTCATTGATGTACTTTACAAAACCATTCAAAGAGATAAATACTCTAGTCTCCTCATACCAAGCGTCAAGGCGATTGGGAACCTGGCAAGAACATTTCGGGTGACAAATGTAAAGATAATAAGTTCGTTGGTCGAACTGATCGATTTGTCAGAGGACAAGGTAGTTTTGGAGGTTTTAAATGTTTTTAAAAAATTTTGCAGCAGGGAGAATCATCTGCACCTGGATAACTGCAAAGCAATAATTAGCATCGAAGGGTTAAGACGTTTAGCATGGCTGGCAGGCATAAAAGAATCAACTCTTTTAAGTTCATCAGCATTAGTTGTCTTACGTTGCATTGCAACGGATGTGCCCGGAGACAAAGAGCTTGTTGATGTTGGAGTATCTAGCTTGTTGACATATGCACCCATGTGGTTCATCTGACATTTAATTTAAACAAGAAATGGTTCTCATATGTATTTTACTCCAAATCCAAGTGTAACGCCATAGTAGATTAAAACCATAGTAATATCAAAATAAATAAATTTTGTATGATACTTTTCTCTTGA